>PVJC01032174.1:0-20128 GCA_004026665.1 Murina feae
CTCTACCTTTTTCATTTTTGTTAACGTGGTAATAGTTATGTGTCATTTCAAAAACATTCTTTTTTTTTTTTTTTTTTTTTTTTGCTTACATGATGGTTCTTTTCCTCGTGTGGAAGTGTGCATAGTGAGCTGGGCCAACTTTATTGTTCACTGTTTCCACGTGCCTGCTCCAGGGTCAAGTCACTGGAAAACAGCTGCTCTAGAATGGGAAGGACTATTCCTGAGTGTGTAAGCTCAAAAACTGCCCAGCCCTAGCCGGGTTGGCTCAGTGGGTAGAGCATCAGCCTGTGGACCGAGAGGTCCCAGGTTCAGCCGGTGAACCGAAGGGTCCTGGGCTTGATTCCCATCAAGGGCATGTACCTTGGCTACAGGATCCTCCCAGGCCGTGCCCTGGTTGGGGCACATGCAGGAGGCAACCAATTGATGTGTTTCTCGCACATTGATATTTATCTCTGTTTTTCCCTCTCCCTTCTACTCTTTCTAAAAATCAATGGAAAAATATCCTCAGGGAGGATTAAAAAAAAAAAAAAAAAGCAGCCCATTCTTGCAAACTACTATGACATTTAAATTTTTAAATACATTTTTATTGATTTCAGGAAGGGAGAGGGAGAGAGAGAGAAAGAAGCATCAATGATGAAAGAGAATCATTGATCAGCTGCCTCCTGCATGCCCCCTACTGAGGATCCAGCCTGCAACCAGGCATGTGCCCTTGACTGCAATTGAATCCAGGACCCTTCAGTCCACAGTCCGACCCTCTGTCCACTGAGCCAAACCAATTAGGGTTCCCATAACATTTAAAGGATAATTATTTAGGTGGGTCCAGTCCTTTTGTCTTTGAAATGAATGTGGTTTGATAGTTCAGTCAACATTTCTTTTTAAGGAACATTTATACAATGGGCTACTCAGCAATAACTGAAATGATATTTATTTCAAAATTTGAATGATATGGGAACATCGTTATGCTATAATGTTAAAGAAAAGATAAAAGACATATTAAGTGAGACAGGATAGTAAGAAGTAGGACAATTCCTTGGGTGGCAAGTGGAATGGGGAAACTGAGACACATAGCTGAACAAAGTGGCCCAACAATTTACAACCAGATCCAGAAGGTCATCTGGGTGTTAGCAATGGCCAAACCCAGTGCCAAGCCTTGCCGGCATGGCTCAGTGGTTGAGCATCAACCTGTGAACCAGGAGGCCAATGGTTCGATTCCCAGTCAGGGCAAATGCCTGGGTTTTGGCTCAATCCCTAGTGTGGGGTGCGCAGGAGGCAGTCAGTCGATGGTTCTCTTTCATCACTGACATTTCTCTCTCTCTCCCTCTCTCTTCCTCTCTGAAGTCAAAAAACATATTTAAAAAACAAACAAACAAACGGTGCTGGACCTTGCCTCCAGGTTTTCCCTGGCTTTTCACTGATCATTCAGGTCAGACCCTCCCTGACCTTTCTTCCCCAGAAATAACATGGAGGCCTCAGTTGTATTTCAGCTCCAGGCCCAGAAAAGCAGCAAAACCAGAGGGACATCGCCAGGACCAGCTGCAGTAACTAATGACCGCTGCCCTGGCCCTGACCAGTGGAGACCAGGACCCTGAAAGGGCACACCTGAAAAGGCTGATGAATATTCTATTGAAAACCTCCCCTAAGATCTCTCCTAAACCCCCAGCCCTCAAAAACCCTCAAAGCAAAGGTCCCAGTGCACATGCTCCTTCCTGGGAGCACGCCCTCACCTTTCCCTTCCCCTCCCCTTCCCCCACAGGAGTGTTTCTCCTAACTTGCAACCAGGAGAGCAATGGGCAGCAGCAGCTCATCCCGGGCTAAACCCTAAACCCATCCTGGGCCCCCTTCTCTCTGACTCCAGTGAGCTGACAGCAGCCTCACCTTGCCTCACTTCTTTCCCATAACGGTTCTAGAAAGCTAAAGTGTCCCCTTTAGTCTGTCTCCTGATGCTTCTTCTACCCTAAGCCCTTCCTTGTTTCCCTTTTGGGAATAAAAGTACTCCCAAAATCACCTGGACTGGTGGTGTGACCTCTTTTCCACATGAAGTCAGCAACCCACACACTACAGGCTGGTTGGAGGCAGACCTACTTTGGGCCTAGTCCTTTTCTGGTAACATTATGTACGGTCTTAACTGGGTAAAGAAAAAAGTTCATTAAAAAAAAAAGGACAGGATACAAATCTGTGAAAATGTTATCCTCTTAGTATGGTGAACAGTTTGTTTTCCTGCTTCTTTAGGCTTCCATGGATGTTACCAGCCTTCTATGGTGAGCATGTATTCTATGATTATGAGATAAAGATGTTGTTAAAAAAATTAGCTATCAATAATGAAAGTTAATGTTCATCATAATACTACTTGACCATATTTTAAATACTTATACGTCATTCAATTTGCCTGTATCATCATGGATCTTTATAACATATATTGCAAGGGAAGCATCATCCCCATTTTACAGAAAGTAAAACAGATCAGAGAGATTAAATAACATTTCCAAGGCATCACTGAAGAAACCAGCAAAACTAAGATGCAAATACAAGCTTGACCCTTTTTAAAGGCTGTTCTGCTTCCATTATACTATTGAGGGCTAAAATAATCCCTGTAGTTTCCACCTTCCTGATACCTTTTGAAGAAATGCAGAGGAAGAAAAATAGGAATCAGTCAGTTTAAGGATGAAAGGGCTTAGCACTGGTCAGTTTGGAATGGATCCAAAGCCTCATGAGACAATATGCAATAAGAAACTTGATTCTGAAAAAAAAAAAAATCTTTAGGATTTTCCTTAGGCAGACCACGATTAATTATTAGAATTACTTTTTTTAACTATAAAGAAATGAACATGAACCTTACTAGTATTTTTAAAAACTTATTATTCTGCAAGAACTGATTTTAGCATATCACTACAGAGAGAACTATTTATTTCTAAAGAGTTTCCTCTAACAGTTCCAGGATCAAATCATTTCTGGGAAAAGTCAAATCTATTCCTTCAATTGAAGTAAAAAATACTTTATCAGGAACTGAAGAGAGAAACTTATTTGTCATTGATTTGTAATGTTCTGAATAAATATCAGCCTCAAGTTATTATTCTTTCTAAAGTAGCCTGGTCTTTATCAGTGGTTTCTGAGGCTCCCAGATATAAGGCTGTACTAGTTTTGCAAGTAACTGGTCTTTCTTCTACCCTGTTATTTTAGTATTACTAAGGCAGTGTGTGCATAATGATGTCTTTCTAAATATCAACTTATATTTCTTTTATTTTAATTAGGGTGTTTGGGAGTTTAAACTGGATGTATCCAAAGCAATAGAAAGATAGTGGGTAAAAAAGAGAGAGTTGCAAAAATATTTGAGCTTGTACATGAACAAGAATGAAATGAAAGTGAGCACAGAATTTAATGTATTTTCTTAAAGCTGACCAGATTTCAGTATATAGGACCGTTGGGGGAAAAGCAGGAAAATTCAAGAGAAGCCATTTTTTTGTAGACCCACCCAGTCTCATCTGTAAGTCTTTTTTTCCTAGTCTTCAAAATAAGAGATTTATTTACTCAAAATGCTTATTCAGTCCACCAGTTGACACATCGTACTGAACACCTATTATGTCCTAGCAAAGGCACAAAGCCCCAAAAGGTTCTGCATTTGTTTTTCATGTTCTACTCTTGTTGTCTTGAAATTCTTAATCATTTTTGAACAAGGGATCTCATATTTTTGATGAGATATTTTGATTTTGCCCTGGGCCTTATAAATCTTGGGCTAGATACCAAGCTATAGCAGGAAACAACAAAGACATAGTTTGCTTCCTCACATCTTTCATAGAAATAATAAAAGCATTATACAATTAACAAAACCTTATTAGCTATGTAATAGGAAAGTATAGAGAAATATTGTGAATATTGACAGTGTTTGGAAGAGCTATTATGTTGTTTAGAAAAGCAGTGAAACAAAATCTACTATCAAAATGATAATGGACATATACACTTTCTATTTTTTCCCACTGCTTCAATCTTGCTCTGATGAGAGTTGAAACCCAGTAATTCTGTGGTCTGTCCCCTCAGTTCTGCTGACCGTTATCTTGCAATAGTTAATATACTTAAGGGAAATCTAGGACGTCACAAGCCAGAGCCACACTTGTGGCTTTTTCTGTCTTTGCCTTAGCAATTCTCATTCACAGTGCTTGATCTTGCGGTAAAATAAGGTTGTAATCTGGGGTTGCAGTTTTGGTAATGCTCAGAAGATGAGTCAAGAGAGAGTGCTATCATTAGCTCTTGTCATGTGAAGCTAAAAAGTGCCTTGTCCTGCCATAGTTCAGGGGAAACTCTGAGTATATCTGCATTCAGCGTTTTAAGCAATTAGCTGTTTCATAGTATGTTGGATTTTTTCAGGCTGTTCAGGGAAAAAAGATACTCTCCACTTAGCAGAGGTCATGGCTGTTTGCTATAGGAATAAACAAGAAAAGAAGCAAAGGAAATCTAAGAGTTTTTAAAAATAAGATTTTAAAAAAGGGTTTTGTAAAATCTCTTGGCTTCCTGGTGCCTTGGATTAATACTGAAGGCACAGTACCCCTTCCAGAGAATGCTGACCTAGTTATTCAACTCTTTTTTTCTTTCTAAAGCTGCTCAACTAGCTCGGCCTCTGTGGCTAAGTGGTTAGAGCATCACCTATGCATCAAAGGGTCTCCGGTTTGATTTCTGATTAGGGCTCGTACCCAGGCTTTGGGTTTGACCCTTCATCAGGGTGCATACATAAGGCAATCTATCCGACGTTTCTTTCACATTTATGTTTTTCTCTCTCTCCCTCCCTCCCTCTTTGCCTCTCTCCTCTCCTTTCTTCTTTCTCTAAAATCAATAAAAACATGTTCTCATTCTAGCTGGTTTGGCTCAATGGATAGAGCATCAGCCTGTGGACTAAAGGGTCCCGGGTTTGATTCCTGTCAAGAGAGTCATACATGAGCTATTTAACTCTTCACCATCAGTCCTTTATAGGTATTCCCTGCCCTCTGACTTCTGTGCCCTACACAGTTCCAGCTCTGCGTGTGTGTTTTGTTTTTTTTTAATTTGAATATTTTATTTTTTCAATCACCCTTTATCCCTCTAAGCCCTCTTCCACCTCCACCCACTACCCTCCCCCACCCCACAATCACCACACTGTTGTCCATGTCTGAGTTTCCCTTTTCTTTTTGCTCAGTCCCTCAGCTCACCCAACACACCCCACTCCCACCGAGCTGTCGCCCGCTCTCTGTCTGTGTGTCTGCTTTTCAATAGGCTTTCTTTCCATTGCACTAGCGTTGCCTTAGATGCTTAGTTTTCATTCCTCCCTGTGATTCAGAAACCAGATGTCACCTGATGAGGATAGGAGGAAGAAATGTCTGTCTGACATGGTGACACATTTGGCTTCTTTTCTAAACCAACTGTTGAGGCTGATATCCGAAGCCCAAGTGCATCTGCAATGTCAGCTTAGGGATCAGGGTAAGGACGCAGGATCGGGAGAGGGTGAAAGCCAGAGAAGCCATGAGAAGCCATGAGAAACCTTCCACAATAAAGACAGGTTTCTGGCTCTCTAAATTGTTGGAGATAGTAAATCCACAGAGAATCTGAGAAATTTTTTTAAAGGAGCCCGAACTTAGAAAGCATCAATGGGAATATCAGAAATTTGCTCTATGTCTTAAAAGACATGTCTAAATGACACCACCTTAACTAGTCCCCTCAAAATTGCAAACCATCTTATATAATAAAGAGGTAATATGCAAATTGACCATCATGCCCTCATACAAGATGACTGCCCCTATGTAGTCACAAGATGACCACCACAAAATGACCTATAGGGGAGGGCAGTTGGGGGCCACTGAGCCAGAAAGGGAGCAATTAGGCATCGATCAGGCTGTCAGGGTAGTGGTTAGGGGGTGATCAGGCTGTCAGAAAGAAGCAGTTAGGGGTAATCAGGCAGGCAGACAGGCGAGTGGTTGGGAACCAACAGGCCGAATTATGAGAGGGATGTCTGAAGGGTCCCATATTGGAGAGGGCGGGTGCAGGCTGGGCTGAGGAACACCATTCCCCCCGCCCCCCCGCACGAATTTCATACACCGGGCTTCTAGTTGAGTATGTAGGTACAAATAAATTTAATTTGAATATTTGAACTTCCACAGCGACAAAATTACTTAACCTCTCTGAGCTTTGTTTTCTTCACCTAAAAGATGTTTTGAACTAGAAACCAAACATCCTTTCAGGCCAATGAGATGTCTTAATTCTAGTACAGGATTTACTTTCAAATAAGGTTCATTCAAAAAGTTTCTAGGCACCAACTGTAATTCCCTGATTATCTTTGTGAACTTTTGTAGCTTCCGGTTGGAAATCCCAATTTCATTCTCAGAAATAGAATCAATAAATGCCTCATATTCATTAGTGATAATAGGAAAAGCAAGTAACGCATATACTGGAAGTTAGACGTCTGAACTCCACAAGGCTATCTGTTAAGACATGACCTAAACCATTGTATTTACATGTTCTCTTAAGCAGCCCCATCATCACTTCCTCTGCCTCCACCCGATTCTGTGAATCATTTCCAAGGGAAGAGGCCAGCTCTGTATTTAGCAACCAAACATTCTCAGTTTCTGGAGGCAGACTTTTCACGAGAGAAGAGACAGAAAGGTAAAGTGGTTTGTCTCCATAATTTTTATAAAGTCTGAGGAATGTAAATAAAGGAAGGACATTTTTAATTCAGTGGAAGGAAAATGAAACCTCACTTACATATCTGAGCAAAAGTTAAGTGGATCCATACATAGTAAGATATAAAGCTATAAAATGAAGGCAATATCTGAACTGCTCAGTTTCATTTTTTCCCCTCAAAACACATTGCTTACAAAAAGCAGGTTGTATTTTTGAACTGTCCTGAACCTCAGTTCTCTCCTCACCTCGCTGGGTGTTTGTAACTTTCGCTCTTGGTTCTCTCGGAGCCTGTTTTATTTCTCCCCAACAAGATCATCATCAAAGTTTGAAAGAAAAACTTCCTGACAAACAGCTTGAAGTTTTAGCCACACAGACAGCATTTCCACCCCAACCATAACTTGATCAGTTATATTAAAATATGGTGACAATTCTGTTTAAATAAAACCTCCAGATTTGTCTCAAATGTCAACAAATCCAACATCAAGTCAGGGCGATATCCTGTCATCAGGTTTTGTCTCTGTTAGATTAACCAAGCCTCTTCAGCGTGTCTGTGGGACAGTGGGTTTACTAAACAGACGGTTGATGGAGAAGAAGTGCAGCCTATGTGAAAGAACATATCCTTCATTCAGCCTGATCTTCCAGGCTTTGGAGATAACCAGGAACCACCCATGCCTACTCCTTCCCACTGTCAGACTCGGTCTCATGACATTAAGTCTTCACTTCTCTCCGAAGTACCCATGCACCCTGGTGGGGGGGGATAGCATTGAGCAGCCTTGGAAAGCTGGTCTTCTCTCTGAGTGTAGGGTTCTGATTAGGGCAGGCAAAATGCCTGGCTTCTGCCGCACACACCCAGACACAGCTGGGACTTTGGGATGTCCTTAGTTGACAGTTTCCTGGGTGGAATGGAATATACTTCATAGCCATTGTTAGTTCATGGGGAGGGAGGCTGCTGATTGTGAATCAGAAATTTTCCACTTGAGCTGGGTATAATCTTAGCAAAAGCCAAATTCTAGAAATTATTTGGAATATGAGGAGTACTTTCTACATCCACACAAATGACAATTGGTGTGTTAAATTCTAAGTATACGACAAGAGTTTACAGTGTGGCTGGTAGAATTCACTTCAGCCCTCCCCAGTTTGGCTCAGTGGTCGGCGCCTCAGTCCTCGGGCTGAAGAGTCCTGAGTTCAGTTCCTATGCTGGATGTCCAGTCCCAGGCCAGGTACGTGTGGGAGGCAACCAATCCATGTGTCTCTCTCACATCAATGTTTGTCTCTTTCTGTCTCTCCCCTTCCCTTCCACTCTATCTAAAAATCAATGGATAAACAATGAAGAATAAAAAAAAAGAAATAGGCAAATACAAAAATAAAAAATAAATAAAAATAAATGGGAAAAATATCCTCAGGTGAGGATTAACAAAAAAAGAAAGAAATTCACTTTATTTTTAATGATCTATATATTTATGTTTTAAGCTAATGATCTATATGTTTATTTCCTTATTCTTTAAAATTCCATAGGCCAAGAAAATAAAAGGTCTTTCTCTCTCACTTATACCTTATCCACCCAGTTCTCTACCCTCCCCTACTCCCTTCTCTCACCAACAACCAAATCCATATTACTCTTGGCAGTCCTTTCCTAGGTCAGTAATTCAAGTCCACTCATGCATTACTTTCTTTCTTCTCTTTGAATAAATGATGGTACCTTGTATAAGCTATTCTGCCCCCCGCCCTTTTTTTTTTTCAATTAACATAGCTGAGAAAAAAATTAAAAATCAGTTCATAGAGATCTTTATATTTTTTTTATGGTTGCATAGCCTTTCATTCCAGGAAAATATTATAATGTATTTAATCAATTCTGTTTTAAACATTTAGATTATTTCCAATCTTTCGCTGCTTTGTTGAATCATATGAAATACCACAATTTATGTGTCATCATGTCACTGAAGTAAAAGTAAAAGTAAAATTATTTCTACAGGATAAACAAGTAGAAGTTGAATTGATAGGCCAAGGAATATATGTATTTGTAATTTTGAAAGATCTTGGTAATTTATACCATGACCAGCCTGGCCAACAATGTCCTTAAATTTATTGATTTCTGGAAATCATATATATATATATAGCCCAATGCATGAAATTTGTGCAAGGGGCTTGGCCCTCTTAGCCCCTCTTAGCCCCTCATGGCCTCAGCTGGCCCTTGTAGTTCCAGCTTCATCCAGAAGGTCATCCAGATGGTCGTTCTGTTGTTAGTCTAATTAGCATATTAGCTCTTTATTATATAGGATATATACATTTTTTTCAGCATAATTTTATCTGTATTTATTTTATTATAACTGAATTTGAGCATCTTTCTTTATGCACCAGACACATTTTTATTTCTTTTTTGTTTGTTTGTTTTTGTTTGTTCCTAGTATGACTATTTATAGAGTGTCCACATTTTAGAATAGCTTTGTGTTCCCTAAATGAGATTTCGTACAAGGGGTTCGTCAAGATCTAGAGTGTTTAATTTAATTATGTAGCCACTTCCTCAAAAGAACTTGACATTAAGATTTTCCTTTAAATAGGTGAAGAAAGTTTTAAGAAATGGTCATGTTCTCTGTCATATTATGGTTTTTATCATACATGATAGAAATTAGGTTAATAAGTTTATAGAAGTCTACATTAATAATTTTTCTAATCATAAATTCTATAATAGTAAAATGTTTTTAAATTTATCTCCCCAATTTTATTTCTTCTACTAAATAATAATGCTCCCTTTTCACTGTTATAGTACGTTTTCTCTATTTGCTAGAAAGATTGCATACAATTATCTAATTTATCTGAAAACTACAAGGAATACATTTTCTGTTTCTGAGCAGTCTTTAGTCCCCACATTATAATACACTTAGAGGATACTCAGGAACTTTTTGGACCTGAAATAAAGTTATTGTTTAGTGAGTTAGATGGAATAAAAGGACATTTGCAAAGTTCTAAGGGGATCATTCTGCCATTGTTAAGTACATTAGAGCAATTTTAACTTTTCTGGCAGTGAAGTTTCAGGCTTATTGAAAAAAAGTGTAGGAGGGTATGGAGCTTGGGAGTATGGGTAAAAGGTAATTGGAAGAATGGGGCCAAAAAGGGGGAATGAGGAAAGGAATTTGGGTGGTTTTTTTTTCACTAAGCCATGTTCATGATAGTTCATTTGTGTGGTAAAATCAATATTCCTATAAATGAAACTTGCTGAATGGTACTGAGTGTGTTGTCCTTTGCCATTCCTACTTTTACTTTTGTTCTAAAAGAAATTATCGGTGTGACTTGCTAATAAAGTCATTGGTAAAATTAACTCAATTATAAGCAAATACTTGTTAAGGGCTTACTATGGCAGACTGTGCTCTAGGCTCTGGACATACAGCATCAAATAAGAGACAGAAATCTCCAGGCCTCTAGAAATTACTTTCTCGTGGGACCAGATAGATAATGAAAACAAAAGGTACAGAATATAAGAGAAATAGAGACAAAAAGACAGGACTTATAGTTATCAATTGACTAACCAAAGCATCCTCTGTTTAGTCTTGTGTTCCTAAGGCTTATTGAGCTTACTTTTGAAACAACCTATGTATCCCACATGAGTTAATTAGTTATGATGTTAATAAAATAAGTCACTCAATTGGAAACAGTTGCAAAGTACAGTCTACTAAATTTCTAATCCTCTGTGATATATTAACGATTTGCTAGAGTTCAAGTCTAACATATATTTCTAATGTTACATATATTTTATACACATTTCTGGCTGTTAAATGTGTATAAAATGTGTAATAAAATGTGTATGAAAATGTTTGACAAGAACCCTTCCTTGGACAAGAAAAAGATTAAATGATCTGGTGAAAAAAAAAATGCTTTTGCTAACTGGAACAGTGGTCCAAATTAGACTAATGGGGGAAGGAAATATAAAATAGAAACCTCAAAAAGAACAAAAATGAAATTTAAAATATTATAAGATGGGAGCAGAAAAGGAGAAAAGGCTGAGAGAAACTTCCAAGGGCATGAATTTGGCAATGCTCTAATTGTAAAATATGATTAATGAATATGACAGAATTTGGAGAACTTAAAAGTACAAATTGTTTACAATCCTAGTGCAGGCATAACTGCTGGCTAAATCTGTGGCTGTTGAAGATTTCTCCACTGTTTTCTTACTTAATCTCCAGCCAAGTACCCATTTCCTTTGCTCTGAAAGCCAGATTAATGACATTTTAATTTTTACATGATCTCTTTTTGCTCCTACCTATCATTTTAGCAGCAGTTTTTTCTAGCCAACAAATTAAAATTGAAAGCAGTCCAGGGAAAAAGCGATAAACCAAGGAAGAACGTTCTGAATGTTACTTCAGATGCTCAGAGCGTGCTAAGTGTCTGACACACTTGCTCATCCGTACGTCACCTCTTTTCCTCCCCACTAGGATATAAGCTCCCTGAGGACAGCGCCCTCATCTACTTTCTTCATCACCTCCTCCCCCAGTACCTCCCAGAGGACCGAGCACACAGTAAGTGTTCCTGAAATATTTATTTTACAAACAAATCCAGAAACAAAGTATCATTTAAAAAATAGACTTAAAGTCTAACTTAAATTTCTTCACTGCTTCAGCTTAAAATTGTTTTCTCATGTTTCACCTCTATTTGATAAAGAAACATTAGTTTACCATAATAAAAGAAATGATTCCTTAATATTTTGATGATGGACTTCAAAGCCACATAGAAGAAATGAATCGGTCCGTGTCTGGTGACATGCATGGAGGTAAGGCTATTAACTCAATCCAGAAATCCTCGATGACCAAATCATTTTTCGCTCCTACCTATAGGAGCATTAAATAGGTCACCTTAGAAAGATGTCCTGATTTATTTTATTATATGTCTTATTCCTATGCACCTCCACGTGTTTTTAAAAGATTTCAGTCAACTTCATGGATCCACTGATGTGTTTGTTGCTATTATTGCTATTACATTCTCAAATTACCTCACCCACTGTTAGGCACATGCAAGATCCCTGATACATTGATGTCAGTAGACTATTTACTCAGCAGAATTCCTAACCTGATTCATGACACACAGAAAATAATGCGAACAAGACCTTGGGTTTGGTTTTCTCCTATGGCTGCACTTCCCAAACTCCCTCACACTCACATGTCAGCATCACCTGTCCGTGGGGCCCTGTCCTCCTGTCCGTGGGGTCCTGTCCTCCTATGGCTTAATCCTGGCTAACACCACACAATGAAGGAGGCAAATGCATCCTTCTAACTGCCGCATCATCTCTAAAACTCTACAACATACATTACATTTTGTGAAGCACAAGCTGAGGGGACGACTTGGCCATCTAGAACTCAGCAAGTACCTCGTATCTACAATGAGAAGTTACTTTGTTTGGGAAAACAGACCTTACGTTCAGGAACTTTAACCAATCTCCCATTGTCTATGTTGCAGTTTTGCCTGGACTCTTTATAACAAACAAATATTATATTTATTGTGACGATACATGGAAATCAATATGACCTTTAGCTACACAGACCAGCCCGTAGGTGACAATCTGCAAAAATGATAATGGGGCCCTAACCAGTTTGGCTCCGTGGATGGAGCGTCAGCCTGCGGATTCAAGGGTCCCGGGTTCGATTCTGGCCCATGTACCTTGGTTGCAGGCACATTCCCAGTGGGGGCTGTGCAGCAGGCAGCTAATCGATGTTTCTCCCTCATCAATCTTTCTGACTCTCTGTCCCTCTCCCTTCCTCTCTATAAAAAAATCAATAAAATATATTTTTAGAAAAATGATAATGGGTCTAGGGCACTATAGAAAGTACTAATTCTAAAACAGACATGCATGTGGCCGTTACAAAAAAAAGAACCAGGGACTTTTCAAATCCAGTGCCTGCATTTTTAAGATGTAGACAGCCAGGGCATCAAAACAAACCATTCATGTTATGTCTTCTGTGTCTATTCAGAATGAGAAGTTCAAGAAAATTTGCCAGGTATTTTAAATAAACATTTCTGTTTAATGTCCCTATGCTAGACAAGCAAAATCTCAAGAGACTCTATTTCTGGTGGGTAGAAAATGGTTTTTATATCAAAAAAAGTAAACTCTCATACATAAATTATAAATTTTCTCATTAAAATACTTTTCTTTAGTCTGGTTGGCATGGTTCAGCGGTTGAACCTATGAAATAAGAGAGCATGGTTTGATTCCAGGTCAGGGCCCTTGCCCGGGCTGCAGGCTCTATCTCGGATTGGTCGGCAGGAGGCAGCCGACCAATGATTCTCTCTCATCACTGATGTTTCTATCCCTCTTTCTCTCCCTTCCTCTCTCTGAAATTAAAACAAAACAAAACAAAAAAAAAAACTTGCCTTTAAAAATAGAAAAACCTCAAATGGTACTATATATGTGGCTTCTCCTCTTCCGGAATTTGAAGTCCCTAAGGGGGAGTTCTGCATCTTGTCTGTTTCCATAGCCCCCACATGACTGACAGCTTTGTGCCTCTTGAAAACCATCCTCACTGACTGCTCAAATGAACTGATAGAATATATTGATCTCAGGTCCCTTAAGCGTTTGCTAAACCCAAAAGCAGACCCGGGTTATATTTTGCTAAGTAACTCCATGTGCCTTCCCTATTACAGTCTTTAAAATTAAGCAAATTAATTAGCTGTTCGAGAACAGCAAAACAATTTTTTTTAAAAAGAACAAGTGACACATTTACACACACACACACACACACACATTCACACACACACATTCACACACACACACACAAACACACCCTGAAAGGAAACTTTTCCTTTTGATAAAAATGAAATGTTTCTACTTGGTTGCTAATTTCGTAGCATTATTTTGCCTAAAAGGTACAATTTAAGGCTCCTTGGGGAATAATGCAATATTTTGGTAGCTATGTAGCTCTGCAGCTAAATGTGCAAAGTTGTACTTCGTTCCCAGTTAGTTTCTAGTCAGGAACAGACCATGAGACAAACTGGCTGCTTTGTTCATCAGAGGTGAACGCTGCCACTCCTGACTGTTAAGCCAGAGGCCTCTTTTGAAATGGTAATTCTCCTTCAAAAGGAGAACATCTTCTAACATTTAAATCAGCGTTTCCTAAGTGTAGCCCTTGTAAGCTAGGTGGTTCTTGGGCTCCTCCTCGGGCCTGGTGTATCAGAATCCTCCGAGGCCGTGCTCAGAAATCTGTGTGTTTGAAAAGCTCCCTCAGGAAAACTTCAGAACCACCTTGAACTGCCCTGATCAAGTCCTTCCTCCCACCAATTCCTCTGTTCCCTGGGGTCTGCAGGCTCCAATCTGCTGCAGAGGGTCTCAACGTTAACAACCTAAATGAAGTCTCAAATTACAACGGAAAAGTTGGCTTTCCAGTGACTCAGGCTGCTGTTGTTTCCACTGGAATGTGTGAATCCACGGAGCAAGTTAGCTCCATCTCCAGATACTTGAGTGAAATTCTTATGGAATAACTTTCCACAAACACTGTCTCTGGAACCTGGTGCAAGCCTTACCAACTTCTCCCTTTTCACACCCCTAATACGGCCTACATTCTCAGCCTGTATGAGCCCCAAACGGAAGCTGCTGGGCACCCCCCACCCCCATTCTGTTTTTGACTGGTACTCTGAGTCACCAAATCATCCTGACATCATGATACTATTTCTTGTCCACTAACTTCATTGCGAACGTCCATTCCATTGAGGTTTTATTCATAGGTCCCTCCAGCTCCCGTTGTACCTTCACTGAAATATTTCATCCCTCATGACCTCTCACTTACTGGGAGCAAAGGCAGCTCGTTCTAGCACATCACACTTCTGCAAAGTCTACAGATCATGTCAGCTTCATGTCTCTATCTTTTGAGGTTCATGTTACCTACCTCATGAATATTTTCCTCCTCAAATGCCTCTCGACAAATGAATGTCTTCATTTATGATCATCCATTTATTTTTCCCTTTTTCAAATATATATTTATTTATTCAGAGAGAGAGAGAGAGAAACATCAATGATGAGAATCATTGATTAGCTGTCTCCTGAATACCCCCTATGGGGGATTGAGCCTGCAACCCCAGCATGTGCCCTGACAGGGAATCGAATCATGACCTCCTGGTTCATAGGTCGACACTCAACCACTGAGCAACACTGGCCAAGTGAATCTTTCATTTAGTAAATAAAGTTTATTGAATACTTAATATTTGCCGGTGCAGGGAATAAGAGATATGTGACAGAACACTAAGGGAAACAGAGTGTAAAAGGATGATCATACTGTATTATAATTATGATATTATAATAATACTAGGGGCCTGGTGCACAAAAATTTGTGCACTCGGGGTGTCCCTCAGTCCAGCCTGTGCCCTCTCACAGTCTAGGACCCCTCAGGGGATGTCCAACTGCTGGCATGTCTGGCCAGCCTGTATGAGGGGCTGATGGCTGTTTGCAGGCTGGCCAAGCTCCCCAGTGTGGACCCTCACCCCACTGGGGTGTGGCCAGTCTGGGAGACGGGGCTGAGGGCCATTTTCAGGCTGTCTACAGTCCATTCAGGGTTCGGGTCCCTACTGGGGTGCCTGGGCAGCCTGGGTGATGGACTGAGGGCTGTTTTCAGGCTTTCAGGCTGCCCACAGCTCCCATTGACCCAACATCCCAGCAAGGCTGGCTGGAATCAGGTTTCTGGAGTTTATTTATCTTCTATAATTGAAACACTGTTGCTTTAAGCTGAGGCCTAGGCAGGTAACGAAGCCTCCTGTTTGCTTCAGCTCCGTGGCTTCTATAATTGAAACAATGTTGCCTTAGTAGAGACCCAGCAAGCCTAGGCAGACAGTTTCCTCCATCGCTGGTGCAACGGAAGCCTCCTGTCTGGTTCAGCTCCATGGCTTCTATAATTGCAACTATGTTGCCTTGAGCAGAGAAAGGCCCAATCAGCCTAGGCAGACAGTTTACTCCTGGTGCAACGGAAGCCTCCTGTTTGATCTAGTTCCATGGTGGTTGGCCTCCATCTTGGCTGGGTTAATTTGCATATAGCCACTCTGATTGGCTGGTGGGCGTAGCTTAGGCATCCCAGAGAAATGGTCAATTTCAATATTACACTTTTATTAGAGTAGATATTATCTTATAATTGAATAAATTGTTACATGCATATGTTCAACTGGCACAATAGAATTCCAAATCTTACTTCCAGATCAGTTGGCTCTCCTGACTTGCTTACAATGGTTGCCAACTTTTATGAAACATTTGAAGCAAAATTGTCAATATTTTCACCTAAGCTCCTTCTCCTGGCTCTCCTACTGCTCATTATCATCAGCCGTGCAGGTCACTCAGTTAGAAACATAGTACAAGGATAGCAAACTCAAAATGGTTACAGAGGAGAAGTAAAACCTATAAGTGAGTGATTAATGAGTGATTAAGATAGTGGTAGACAAGTGGGAATGGTAGTGGCAAACTGAAAACCATGACCTTAGTTATAGGAGACAGTCACTGGTCCATTCCTAACGATTATTATAGCTCAGGGATACTGGCCCAATGTTGCCACATCTTTCAATTTTTTACAAGAACCTGGGAATCTAGATTTTTAGGAGCAATTTCCTAATTTTTCTAACATTGTGCAGCCAGTTAAGGATCACTAAGGTACGCAAAAAGCAATGCATGAAAGGTTGTTTGTTACAGAGTGGTATAGACATAGCATCTTAGTTATTAAGTACAAAATGGAAGAAACATCATTACAATGAGAAGTCTGTGGTAGACCACCTTGATCATGTGATCAAACTTAACATCACGAATAACTGACTTATGTGCCCCTGCTATGATTCAGTGGAAAGTACTGTCCAGCCAGAGTGGCTCAGTGGCTAAGCATGGAGCTAAGAACCAGGAAGTCATGGTTTGATTCCTGGTCAGGGCATATGCTCGGGTTGTCAACTAGATCCCCAATAGGGGGTATGCAGGAGACAGTTGATCAATGATTCTCTCTCATCGTTAATGTTTCTATTTCTCCCTCTCCCTTTCTTTCTGTAAAAATCAATAAAAAATATATTGTTAAAAAAATGTCACAAAAGACTTTCCTCCCCTTATTAGTCTAGTATTCAAAACCCCCAGTCACATCCAGTCAGCATGTACTTTGTTTGCAGGCTCAATCCCCAGTAGGGGGCATGCAGAAGGCAGCTGATCAATGTTTCTTTCTCACCAATGTTTCTAACTCTCTATCCCTCACCTTTCTTCTCTGTAAAAATCAATAAAATATTTTTTTAAAAACCCAGTCACAAATCCACTTCCATCATTTTTAATGTTCTCTTCTGAAAGCATGAGTATACTCTTCCTGTGTTTCCTCCTACGTGTCTATTGTGCTCTGGTCTCGGTTGCATGTCTGTCTCCCCTTCAAATTGCATTTTCCTTGAGAAGAGAAACCCGGGCCTAGAATGACAGCTAGTGCTTAGAAAACCGAAATAAACATTTAATGAAATGACTGACTTTTAAAAATTGCTTTATTCAGCCTGTTTCTCTTTTAATACTTTCCCTGCAAAAGCTTAACTGTTCGGGAAAGGTACAAGATGGGTGCCCTGGGAGAGGTAACTAAGCATTCGAAGGAAAGTCACGGAAACAAACTGACCAAGGCTTGCGGAGAATCGCTCGCTTCAAAAGCAGAATCGAGTCTCCGGGCCTGTCTCAGAGGAGGAGAAAATAAATCCCAGAGCTAAGGCCTTCAAAGCAGCGCAAGAAGAGTTTTGTTGCTGTGAGGTGTGAAAAGGGCTTAGCTTCCCCGCTTCCTAGTATCTGCACTCGCAAGACCTCCTTCTGTTCCTTGGGAACTCTAAACACATTGCCCTGGCCTTTTCAATGCAGGGGTCTGTTTCCTGTAACTCCTTGCCTCCTTTCAATTAAGATCAAATGGAATCTAACATAAGCGGAGCCGCGACTCTTCCGTGAGCTAACGTTAATTATAAGTTTCGTGGATGCGTTGCAGCTTGTCCTCAACTATCTGATTTTATGAACAGGCAGGGGCAAAGCGTCAAGGATCCTGGGTATTCTGCCTCTATTATTGCCCTGTTTGCCTGTAATCACACACTGGAATTTTTTTCTTCCCAGAAAAACCTTTATGTATTTCTTATACTGAAAACATTAATCTTTCCTAAAAACTAATAATAAAATTGCCTTTATTATTCATTCTTGCTATCTTTTTTTTAAGGAATTGTTTATCAATTTATTGATTGATTTTTTTTTTTTTTTTAGAGAGAGAGAGGAAGGGAGAAGAGAGAAACATTGATGTGAAAGTAGAACATCGGTGGGCTGCCTCCTGCATACCCCCTACTGGGGATAGAGCCCACAACCCAGACATGTGCCCTGACCAGGAATCAAACCAGCAAACCTCTCAGAGCAGGTGACAATGCCCAACAAACTGAGCCACACTGGCTAGGGTCACTTCAGCTATATTCTTTAGGTAATTAACAAAATCTCAGATACTTTGTTCTTACATATTTAATGTGAAATTTGCTACCTCAAAAAATATAATCATATAATCTACTGTAGTGTGATAGGAAGACAGTCACCTCTGAACCAGTCTTCAGAATAAATCATAATATCCTAAGTGAAGGTCACTGACAAACCTCAGAGGTGGGTACACATCACAAGAGTCAACATACCTACTGTTCCTGTAAACTAGAGTTTACAAAGTGGTGGGTGACATAGTTAGGTTTGCTAGATAAAATACAGATAAGCAGATACATTCAAATTTAACTGGAAGTCCTGTATTTTTATTTGCTACACCTGGCAAGTCTACTTGTAATCTGGTTATACTTAGTAAATGTACTGTTTTTTTATAACCCACTTTTTTTTTTTTTAAAGAAAGGTCTGGCAACATAGGGCTCACATGTTTTTATTACGTAAGCTGGAACTCAATATACACTTCCCATTTTTTAAAATATATTTTTAATGCATTTTATTCTTAAATGCAGTACCACCTGGCCCCTTCTTGATTCCTGGATTCCTGCAGGCGTGAGTTTGCAACCTTGCTCTGATCCACTCTTTTTATTTACAAACGATGTAGTTGCATACACCCACCAACAGTGTCCACCTGCACCTCGACCATGGCCACATTGCACTTGAGAAGCGGGTCATTTTGTTATGATGGTGCGCACTGGTCCTGACAATGTAGGAAATGTCCAAACCTGTGGAGAATTTTTATGAGTTCATTTGAGCTAAAACTGATGACAGTTACCGGGAAGCAAATCCCAAATGCTCCAGAGAACAGCAGTTTGCAATTTCTTTTATATATTTGAAATTAAGAAGAGAATTTAAGGAAGAGTGCACGGAGGTGAGAGAAAGCAATGTGGGAATTAAAATGCAGGATGGTCGAGGCCATGTGCACTCTTGAGGGTGGTATTCTGGCATTCCAGAGGTGTGTGAACTGAGATGCACAAGGACAATAGACAAAGTTGGCTTAAAAACCTTTCACTAAAGAAGTTAAAGGTCTGAGGTGTAACTACCCACTATGACCTACCCAGTTAGGAATTTGTATTTATTATAGCACCCCCCCTTTTCTCTTTACTACCGTACTTACCACAGATATGCATTGTTGTATCCCATCATATATACCTCAAAAATACAAGATGTTTTTCAGATATTATGTAGTTTTTATCTTTTTTTTAATTTATCTTTATTGTTCAGATTATTACAGTTGTTCCTCTTTTTTCCCCCATAGCTCCCCTCCTCCCAGTTCCCACCCCACCTTCTGTCCTTGCCCCCCCACTGTCCTCATCCATAGGTGTATAATTATTGTCCATTCTCTTCACGTACCCCCAACACCCTTAACACCCGAAAATTGTCCATCCACTCCATTTCTATGCCTCTGATTCTATTCTGTTCACCAGTTTATTTTGTTCATCAGATTTTTTTATTCACTTGATTCTTAGATTCACTTGTTGATAGATATATATTTGTTGTTCATAATTTTTACTTTCCTTTATCTTCTTCCTCTTCTCAAAGGATACCTTTCAGCATTTCATATAATACTGGTTGGGTGGTGATGAACTCTTTTAGCTTTTTCTTGTCTGTGAAGCTCTTTATCCAACCCTCAATTCTGAACAATAGCTTTGCTGGGTAAAGTAATTTTGGCTGTAAGTTCTTGCTATTCATCACTTTGAATATTTCTTGCCACTTCCTTCTGGCCTGCAAAGTTTCTGTTGAGAAATCAGCTGACAGTTGTATGGGTGCCCCCTTGTAGGTAACTAACTGCTTTTCTCTTACAGCTTTTAAGATTCTCTTCTTGTCTTTTGCTTTTAGCATTTTAATTATGATATGTCTTGGTGTGGTCCTCCTTCGGTTCCTTTTGTTTGGGGTTCTCTGCGCTTCCTGGACTTGGAAGTCTATTTCTTTCACCAGGTGGGGGAAGTTTTCTGTCATTATTTCTTCAAATAGGTTTTCAATATCTTGCTCTTTCTCTTCTTCTGGCACCCCTATAATTCTGATGTTGGTGCACTTGAAGTTGTCCCAGAGACTCCTTACACTATCTTCATACTT
>PVJC01032175.1:0-20106 GCA_004026665.1 Murina feae
ATCGCGGGGGGCACGGATCTACTTCCAGGCTGCAGGGCAGCCTGGGGGCCTGGGCTGGCTTGCTCCCCAGGCCCCGGCTGCCCTGTCACCTGAAATCCATCGCGGGGGGCACGGGCACACATACTCCTCCATGAGTGCCTGTGCCCCCCGTGATCATGGATCTACTTCCAGGCCACAGGGCAGCCTGGGAGCCTGGGCTAGCTCGCTCCTCCAGCCCCCAGCTGCCCTGCCGCCATTGCTGGCCGGACCTGCTCCTCCCGCCAGCGACCACAGGCCAGCTGGCTCTTCCCCCCACCAGGTTGCGCCTCCAGCCAGGTTGTTCCTCCCCTCCTGGCCCCCAAGGCAGAGGTCCCACACACTGCTTCTCCCAGGGCTGAGACCTCCACCATCTTGGCTGGGATAATTTGCATACAGCTGCTCTGATTGGCTGGTGGGCCTGGCTTACTCTGTCCCGGAGAAACAGTTAATTTCAATATTACACTTTTATTAGTTAAGATGCTTTTTCTTTAGTTTGTTGACATGATGCATAACATTAACTGATTTTATGTTGAACCAGGTTTGCATATCTGGAATAAATCTCACTAGGCCATCATATATTATTCTTATAAACTTCTTGGTTTCATTTCCTTATGTTTTATTGAGGATGTTTGCAACTAAGTTCATAAGATATATTGATCTATGGTTTTAATTTTTTTACTGCTTTTGTGTGGTTTAAGTATCATGAAACTTCTAGCCTTTACAAAGAGTTGAGAAATGTTCCTTAATCTTCTTTATTCTGCAAGCGATTGTTATATTGATGTTAGTTCTTTTAAAAAAATATGTTTTTATTGATTTCAGAGAGAGAGAGAGGGAGGGAAAGAGAGGGAGAGCTAGAAACATAAATGATGAGAGAGAATCATTGATTGGCTGCCTCCTGCATGCCTCCTTCTGGAGACCAAGCCTGCAACCTGGGCATGTGCCCTGACTGGGAATCAAACCATGACCTCCTCCTGGTTCATAGATCAACACTCAACCACTGAGACACACTGACTGGGCTGTTAGTTCTTTTTTAAATATTTAGTAGAATTCTCCAGTGAAATAATATGAACCTTGATATTCCTTTTTGGGGATAATTGTAACTAAAATTCAATTTTTATTGAATGTATCGGGGCAACACAGGTTAACAAAATTATACAGGTTTCAGGTGCACAATTCTACAACATATCATCTGTACACTGTATTGTGTTCTCTAGCTCATGTCAATTCTTTATCCATCACCATTTATCCCCCCTATACCCTCCTCTACCTTCCTCCATCCACCTCTGCCCAGCAATCACCACACAGTTGTCCATGTCCATGAATTTTTTTCCTTTTTGCTTAATCTCTCCAACACTCCCCCCCCAACCATAATGCTTATAGAACAATTGTATTTGTCAATTTCATCTTTGTTGTGACTTAGGAGTTTATAGTTTTTGATAAATTGGCACATTTCTTTTACTCCGTTGAATTCATAAAGTTGTCTATAGTGCTGCCTTTTGCTATGGTTTGAATGTGATCCCCTAAGATTCATATATGTTTAATCCTAACACCTAAATGTGATGATATTAGAGGGTAGGGCCTTTGGGAGTTGATGGGCTTATGAAGGCAGAGCTCTCATTACTGGGGTTAGTATTCTTATAAAAAGAGGCTTCAGAGGGATCTCTAGCCACTTCCACCATGGGAGGATAGGAGAAGTGTGCAACCTGAAAGAAGGTCCTTCCCCAACCATGTTGGAACCCTGATGTCAGGCTCTAGCCTCCAGAATTGTAAGAAATACATTTTGGTTCTTTATAAACTAACTAGTGTATGGCATTTTGTGAAAGCAGCTGAAATGAACTAGAATACTTACTATTTTTTTCATTGTTGCATTATCTCTAATGATATTCCCTCTTTAATTACTGACAGTAATTTGTGTCTTCATTCTTTCCTGACTTGCTAGAGTTTTATCAATGTTATTATTTTCAGGAACCAACTTTTGGTTTAAGTGATTTTCTCTATTGGTTTCCTACTCTTTCAGCTATTTTTTCTATTCTTGTCTTTATTATTTCTTCTGCTTACATTTGGTTTATTTTTCTCTTCTTGTTCTAGTTTCATGAAGTTGGAACTTGGATTTTTGATTTGAGATCCTTCTTTGTTTCGAATGTAAGTATTAATATTATACATTTCCCTCTTGCTATTGTTTTAGCTGTAACCCACACATTTTATGTTGGGTTTCATTTGAATTTGGTTCTATGTACTTTTTAAGTATTATTTTTCAAAACTTTATTTTTGATCTGTGGATTATTTTGAGATATGTTATTTGAGATATGCCTAATTTCCAGGAATTTGAAGCTATTATTGTTGTCTTTCTGTTATTGATTTCTAGTCTGATTTCAATTTGGCCAGACAACATACTATGTATGATTTCAAAAATTTTACATTTGTTAAGGTTTGTTATATAACCCAGGATACTATATATTTGGTGGTATTCCATGTATAGTTAAAAATATACATTCTGCTATAATTGGATAGACTATTTTCATGAGGTTGGAGTTTGGCAATTAGAACTGGTTTGTTGATGGTATTGTGTAGTTATATATCTTTGTTGATTTTCTGTCCAGTCATGCTATCAATTGTGCAGAAAGAGAGTTTAAGTTTCTAACTATAATGGTGGCTATAACCACTGCTCATTTCAGTTCTATAAGGTTTTGCTTCTTGCATTTTAAAGCTCTGTTGTTTGGTACATACACAATTAGGGATAACTATATTTGGGTGGATAGATCTTTATCATAATGTAATATTCCCTCTTTGTCCCTAGTGAACTTCTTTACTATAAGGGTCTATTCTATTATTAATATACTAGAGGCCTGGTGCATGAAATTTGGCCACGTGTGTGTGTGTGTGTGTGTGTGTGTGTGTGTGTGTGTGTGTGCGCCCCTCAGCCCAGCCTGTACCTTCTCCAATCTGGGACCCCTCTCAAAATATAGGACGACTGGCTCCCAACCGCTCACCTGCCTGCCTGCCTGATTGCCCCTAACTGCTTCTGCCTGCCAGCCTGATGGACACCTAACTGTTCCCCTGCCAGCCTGATTACCCCTAACTGTCCTCCCCTGAAGGTCTGGTTGCCCCCAACTGTACTTCTTACTGGCCCAGTCACCCCTAACTGCCCTCCCTTGCCAGCCTGGTTGCCGCTGTCTTCCCCTGAAGGCCTGGTCCCTCCCAACTGCACTCCCTTGCTGGTCTGATCACTCACAACTGCCCTCCCCTGCAGGGCATCTTATGGCAGCCATCTTGTGTCCACATGGGGATGGCCATCTTTGACCACATGGGGGCATCCATCTTATGTGTTGGAGTGATGGTCAATTTGCATATTACCTCTTTATTAAATAGGATCTATTAATATTTGCATAATATATATTTTCCCATGCTTTTACTTTCAACCTACCTACCCACATCATTATATTTGAC
Organism: Murina feae; assembly: GCA_004026665.1. Classification (NCBI taxonomy): domain Eukaryota; kingdom Metazoa; phylum Chordata; class Mammalia; order Chiroptera; family Vespertilionidae; genus Murina; species Murina feae. The sequence continues at coordinate 3,466 of PVJC01032175.1, forward strand.
GTTAGTTTCTTATTGATAGTATATTGTTTGGTCATGTTCTCTTATTCTTTCTTCCACTTGTCCACAATTGGGGCATTTAGCTTATATACATTTGATATAATTATTGATATGTTAGTTCTTAAGCCTGTCATTTTATTATTTGTTTTGTGTTTGTTACCTGCATTTTCACTCCTTTCTTTCACTTATCTTGTCCTCCTATGGGTTATTTGAACACCTCATAGAACTCTGTCTTATTTAATTTATACAGTGTTGAATACATTATTTTATAGTTTTCTAAGTTGTTGCTCTAGGTATTGCAATATATAGGGCATCCCCAAAAATGTATACACACACTTTGGATAATTATAAAGGTAGTGTTTATTAAAATATATTTCACTTTCAAAACTGAGCTATCAGTTGTTGAAGTGTGCTTACATTTTTTGGGGGACACCCTGTATAAAAGTAACTTAACTTACCACAGCCTACTTGTATTGCACTTTGGGTAAAGTATTGAAACCTTACTTCCACGGATTTTGTTTTACTCCCTACCCAATGTTTAAACATTTACAATAATTTTTATAAGTCTCCTGCAAGATTGAAGCATAGATTTTCCTAAGAGATCATATCAACGGGATCAATAAATGATGATGTATATGTATCAAAGTGACATTGCTTCATACTAACCTCAGTCAGCTGATACTGCATGTAGGCAGTGTCTGCTAATATCTGTCTTCTCCTTTCTCCAGCTTCAGTGGTTTAAATAAACCTACTCTAATTTTTAAATATTAAATAATTGTTTTCAGGATCTCCTTTATGTTGATCACCATTTTAATGATAATATAATTTTTGCTTCATTTATTAATCATAATTTAAGAAACTCATGAGGTTGAAAATATTGTATTATGTTTACTACTATTTTTACCCATTCCATTGTTGCTATTTTTTCTTTCTAAAGTTCTCAGTCTTCAGTTATCATTTCCTTTTTTTTGGAGGGTTGATTTTATTAATGCTGTAAGGATAATTGTGCTGGTGACAAACTCTTAGTTTTCCTTCATCTAAGAATGTCTTGATTTCCCTTTTGTTCTTACAATATGTTTCACTGGGTATAGGATTTGTGGGTGACATATCTTCCTTTCAGTATTTGAAAACTGTTGTGTCACTTCCTTCTGAGCTCTATCATTTTAGATAATAAATTCAATCTCATTTGAATTGGCCTTCCTATATAGGTAATATTTCAGTTCTCTTTAGCTCTTTAAAAGTTTACTTTTGGATTTTAGTTTTAGGAAGTTTAATTATGAAGTGTCATATTGTGGGCTTCATTGGATGTACTTTTTTTGGGAGGGGGGACCATAACTCAGCTAAACAATGTCAATTTATTTATACTTTATTTATTTTTTCAATTATACTTTATATTCAATATTACTTTGTATTAGTTCCAGATGTACAGCATAGTGGTTAGACAATTGTACTTTACAAAGTTTATCCCTTTTGGGTATTGCCCTGTTTCTTAAACCTATGGATTTGTTTCTTTCACTGAATTTGTTAAGTTTTTGGCTATTGTTTCTTCAAATACATATTTCTGCCACGTTTTTCTTTTCTTGTTCCTTTGGGACTTCAGTGAGAATAATGATAGAATTTGGCTATTGTTCCACAAGTCCCTGTGGCTATATTCATTAGTTTTCCACTCTCTTTCTCTGTGTTATTTAGATTAAGTGCTATTATTCTGTCATTAAAGTCACCGATTATAACTTCTGTCATCAGCCCTCTACTACTGAGCTCATATAGTGAGATTTTTTTCAGTAATTGCATTTTTCTTTTTTTAAATTTTATCTTATTGTTTAAAGTATTAGCAATAGCAGTATATATGTCTCTTTTTTTCCCCCTATTGACCTTCCCCTGGCCTCCACTATCCCCCGTCACATGCCTTCATCCCCTCCCCACCCAGGGTCTTGAATACATTGGTTATTCTTATATGCATGCATACAATTCTATGCATTTTTCAATTCTATAATTTTTAATCAGTACTTTTTTGTTGTTGTTAAAACTCACCCAAGGATATTTTTCCATTGATTTTTATTGAGAGTGGAAAGGAGGGGGAGAGACAGAGAGAAACATCGATGTGAAAGAGACACATTAATTGGTTGCCTTCTGCACACACCCCAACCAGGGCAGGAGATGAAGCCTCCAAGCGCAGTATGTGCCCTTGACTAGAATCAGACCTGGGACCCTTCAGTTCACAGGCCGATGCTCTATCCACTGAGCCAAAGTGGCTAGGGCTCAGTCAGTACCTTCTCATAATTTGTATTTCTTTGCTAATATTATTTATTTTTATTTTAGCAGAATTTTAATTGGTGAAACATTTTTATGATAGCTGTTTTACAATCCTTTTCAGATAATTTCACTACCTAATTAATTTGAGTTTCATCATCACTTGTCTTTTTTTCATTCAAGTTGTGTTAGTTATGGTGTTTGCCATAAGTGATTTTACATTGTGTCCTGGACACTTTGGTTATTATGTTAAGAGACACTTGATATTATTTAAATCTGCTATTTCAGCATGCAGTAACCTTATTTACTAGTAGGTTTAGTGTATAGGAACTACATTTGAGATCTGTAGTTCCAAGGAAATATTAATTTTTATAGTCTTTACAATGTTATTCTGGTCTGTGTTGTTATTCTGGTGTTTAACTCAAATCCACAGGTTCCACCTGAGCTGCCTGATACTGTTTTGTAGGATAACTTTTCTTTTTATGTTTACATTTGTTGGTATTTAGGTTGCAGATCTCAGCAGAAAATGATTTTTTATACATCAGATAAAAAAAATAAAACACAGAGTTCTCACTACAGTGTCTTTCCTAATGTTGGCAGGTCCCTAGCTTACTTAACTACTTTTCAACTTTGTGAATTCTTTTATGGTTGAATATGGAATTATTTCTAAACATTTAATTTTATTTAGAGGGGAGGAACTGAAAACAATGAGTCTATGCCACCTTCTCAAGAATAGAAATATTATGTGTTGAGTGTATCTCCTGTAAATATCATTAATATGAATTTAAAATAAAAAAATTAAATCTGCCCTGAGAATCTATATTATTTAACAGGCAGTGTTAGTTTTCTTAAGAAATTTAAAATGGAAAAATATCCATTTGTTTTTTCCCGTCCAGAAGTTCTACATAGTCCATTGGTATTTCTGTTGTGAAATTTGTTGTCAGCTTAATTGAATCTTCCATAGGAAATTTATCTTTACCATTTGCATGATTTTATGATTTTCTTTTTGTCTGTAATATTCTTTAGTTTATTCAAGAAGTGATAAGGTTGGCCCTAGCCAGTGTGGCTCAGTTGGCTGGAGTATGGTCGCATATACGAGGTTTATGATATAATAATCCACTAATAATGTGGATTTTTTTTCAATAGATGGAGTTACACATATGTTGATATATATGCGATTTGATGTGTATGCTATTTTGTTGTATTGCTCCTTCAGATTACCACTTGTTCTGATCGATGACACACGCACTTTCTGGACAGCACTTCAAAACGGACAAAGAAGTGGAAAATTGGGTCTTTAATGGTTTGCCTCAAAACAAGAAAAGCTCTATTGGGAACGTATCCACAAATTACCTGAAAGATGGGAGAAATGTGTAGCTAGAGATGGACATTACTTTGAATAAAGCACTTTTTAAAAAATCATTATTGTTCAGATTATTACAGTTGTTCCCCTTCCCCCCCCCATAGCTACCCTCCTCCCAGTTCCTACCCCATCCTCTGTCCTTACTCCCCCCCGCCCAACACACACACACTGTTCTCATCCATCGGTGTACGATTATTGTCCAATCTTTTCCCGCACTCCCAACACCCTTTTCCCCCCGAAAATTGTCAGTCCAATCCCTTTCTATGCCCCTGATTCTATTCTATTCACCAGTTTATTCTGTTAATCAGATTTCTTATTCACTTGATTTTTAGATTCACTTGTTGATAGATTGATAGATTTGTTGTTCATAACTTTTATCTTTACTTTTTCTTCTTCCTCTTCTCAAAGGATACCTTTCAGTATTTCATATAATACTGGTTGGGTGGTGATGAACTCCTTTAGCTTTTTTTTGTCTGTGAAACCCTTTATCCGACCTTCAATTCTGAATGATAGCTTTGCTGGGTAAAGTAATCTTGGCTGTAGGTTCTTGCTATTCATCGCTTTGAATATTTCTTGCCACTCCCTTCTGGCCTGCAAAGTTTCTGTTGAGAAATCAGCTGACAGATGTATGGGTTCCCCCTTTAGGTAACTGACTGCTTTTCTCCTGCTGCTTTTAAAATTCTCTCGTCTTTTGCTCTTGGCATTTTAATTATGATGTGTCTTGGTGTGGTCCTCTTTGGATCCCTTTTGTTTGGGATTCTCTGTGCTTCCTGGACTTAGAAGTCTATTTCTTTTACCAGGTAGGGGAAGTTTTCTGTCATTATTTCTTCAAATATGTTTTCAATATTTTGCTCTCTCTCTTCTTCTGGCACCCCTATAATTCTGATGTTGGTACGCTTGAAGTTTTCCCAGAGGCTCCTTACACTGTCTTCATATTTTTGGATTCTTTTTTCTTTTTGCTTATCCATTTGGGTATTTTTTGCTTCTTCGTATTTCAATTCTTTGACTTGATTCTTGTGTTCTTCTAATCTGTTGTTGGATCTTTGTATAATATTCTTTATTTCAGTCAGTGTATGCTTAATTTCTAGTTGGTCCTTATTCAAATCCTCAAGGGTCTCATTAGATTTATTGAGGGTCTCACTAAGTTTATCAGCAGTTTCTAGAAAATTTTTGGAAAACCTTATAACCGTGGTTTTGAACTCTATATCCTGTCATTTGCTTTCCTCCATTTCTGTCATTTGTGATCCATTTCTTTGTCTCTGCATTTTGGCTGCTTCCCTGGGTTGATAGAGTGGCTTTCTGTGTTAGGTGATCTCTGAGAGGAAATAACCTCCAAACCACTTGGTTATGCGAATCAGCTGTGTCTACAGTGGGAGAACTTCTGTGCTGGAGACATCCTTATGGGGCAAGAGTTGTTTCAGTGAGCCTTTGGTGCTCACAGAGTCTGCCCCAAGTGTGTCCCTTATGAATCTGAGAAGTTGTATTTAGGATTGTACTACTCAGACCCCTGGATACGCTGGCACTTGTATCTCCGAGGAGGTGCTACTCAGCCTTTTATATGCAAAAGCCTCTGCTCGCAGCTTGGGTGGGGCAGGCTCTCGGGGAGTCTACAGGGAACAGCAACCAGCTATGGCTGCTTCTCAGTCCTTCTCTAAGAGGCACCGGGTCTCAAGCCGCTCTGGATTTTCTCCTGGTGCCCGATGGTGCCAGACAGTCCAGCTCCTCCTCATATGGTTATGAGTCCCCAGAAACTCACCTGGAACTGGAGTTCAGAGCCAGTTGTGCCTTCCTCTGGTATGAAATTCTGCCAGCCCTTTCTGCCAGCCCCTTCATGCGCACCTCCGTACCTCTGCACTTTATTTCCGCACCTCCTCTGTGTCTCAGTCTCTTTCTAGTTGTAGAATTTCCACTCAGCCAGCCTTCCTGTGAGTCTGGGTGGTGTCCATTTTTTCTTTTCATTGTTGTTTTAAAATGGTTGTGCCCAGCAACAATTCTGGTGTTTACCTATGCCGCCATCTTGGTTTCTCCTGAATAAAGCACTTTTGATGTTTCTCTTGAAATTGTAGTGTTTTCTTTGATTGAAAAATGAGCATTATTATGGTTAATAATGAGGATTAATCATTAACCAGTTAATAATGCAGATTAACTATTAACCAGTTAATAATGTGAACTAATTATTAACCAGTCAACAATGCAGATCAATTAGTAACCAGTTAATAATGTGGATCAACTATTAACCAGTTAATAATGCAGATTAACTATTAACTGGTTAATAATATGGATTGATTATTAACTTATTAATAATAGGAATTAACTATTAACTGGTTAATAATGTGGATTTTGTAATCCAAAGAAAAGATGATAATTTCAAGAGAAACATCAGAAGTGTTTTATTCAAAGTAATGTCCATCTCTAGCTACACCTTTCCCCCATCTTTCAGGTAATTTGTGGATGCCATCCCAATTGAATTTTTCTTGTTCTGAGGCAAACCATTCAGAGACCCAATTTTCCACTACTTTTGAAGTGCTGCTCAGAAAACGCATGTGCCATTGATTGGAACAAGTGGTAATCTGAAGGAGCAAGGTCTGGTGAATATGGCAGGTGAGTCAATACTTCCCAGGCAAGATCTTTAATGTGTATTTAACTGGTTTTGAAGTGTGTGATGGTGCATCATCATGAAGCAAAATTATCTTGCCATGTCTTCTGGCTCATTCTGGTCATTTTGCAATCAAAGCGTGGTTCAAATTGATTATTTGTTGCCAGTAGTGATCAGAATTAATGGTTTAACCTGGTTTTAGAAGGTCATAATACACCACAACTTCCTGGTCCCACCTAAGGCAGAGCATTGTCTTCTTTCTGAAGCGATTTGGCCTTGCAGTTGATATTGATGGTTGATTGGGATCAAACCATGATTTTGTGCATTTGGGATTCTCAAAATAAATCCACTTTTCATCACCAGTCACAATTCGATGCAAAAAAGACTTTCTTTTGTGCTGTTGAAGCAGCATTTTACTGATGTCTTTTCGGTTTTCCATTTGTCTTTCATTCACTTGATGTGGCACTATTTTCTTTCCTTTAAAATATTTCCCATTACTTGTAAATGATCGGAAATTATTTGCTGAGCAATGTTTACTCTTTCTGTAAGTTGTTTTTGAATTTGACACACATCTTCATCCAATAATGCTTGTAATTGTTGGTCTTCAAACTTTTTCAGTTGACCTGGACATTCTTTGTCTTTCACGTCGAAAGAATCACTTTTAAAGTTTTTAAACCAGCGTTCACAAGTATCTTGAGATGGAGAATGTTCACCATAAACTTCCTGAAGTATACGATAACTTTCATCAGCACTTTTCTTCAAAATACAGTAATGAATTAAAACTTCCCGCAAATGCTCTTTTTGGGGCATGAAATTCTACATTTTTAAGTGTAAAAAATATCTATAAATTTGACATATCAGAAAATTTGACATATCAAGTTTTGAAGCTTGTTGTCAATACAACAAAACAGCATACATATCAACTCATTTATATCAACATATGTGTATCTCTATCTATTGAAAAAATCTACATTATTAACAAGTACACCTAGTACCAAAAGGTGGCAGGTTCGATTCCAGGTCAGGACACATTATCCAGGTTGTAGGTTCCATCCTTAGTTGTTCCTATATAGGAGGCAACTGAAAGAAAAAACAATGCTTCTCTCTCACATCAATATCTCTCTCTCTCTCTCTCTCTCTCTCTCTCTCTCTCTCATAAAAGTAAAAATAAAGAAAATGTGATAAGTTAAAAACATTTTTCAGGTTGGGTGGAGAGAATGTTTCCACAGAACCATTTTTATTTTTCACTAAGCACTTCAGTAGAATCATAGGCCCAATATATATTTTAATGAAAATTTCTCTCCTTGGGAGTCTCTGTTTCATGTAGATACTATATCATTAAATGCTGAACTTACATATGGCAAAATTCCAGGATTTTAAATGATCAGAAAGAATTTTCTCTTAACCCCAACCAGGACAAGAAAGATTTCATTGTCTTTCTGTGATGATAGGCATATTTTTACCTGTCTATTTTTACAAAAAAGATAGTCCTCTTATGTGATTTTATTTACAGATTTCAGTTCTAATGATTCTACATATCCAAGATTTTATCTCAGGGCAGAGGTGAGAATTCACCTACTCCCTACATTGCTGAAACTGGCATTTCCTCTCCATGCAAAAGGGCAACTGCAACATCATCTCACTTAATGCCTAAGTTTTCAATTCTTACTTTTAAAAAAAATCCAGTTTTTCTTAAAAAGACATTAAAATAATTTTATTTGGATTGGGATAATCTTTAAGTTATCTTAGTTCTACATTTTGTCAGAACAAGAAATCAAGTTTGCCATCATTTTTTCCCCATGGAAATATATATATATTTGTTAAAACCTAAAGATCTCCCTCTCACAGTTTATGTGATTTCTCTTTTGAATGTAGCTGACTCTAAATTAAATATAGCATCTCTAGCCAAATCTGCTCATGTGCAACCCCCCCACCTTGATTTAAAATGGTAAGAATATTTTTTTTTCTGAATCTCTTTATAAGGGAGAAAAATCTCTGTTTTGGGTGAAGTAGGAATAAAAACAGAAGTAGCCCTCTTAATTTGGTGAAAGTAACTGTAACTGATTTAACTTTAAAATATTCTAACAAGATTTAGAAATGTTCATTCAGACACAGTGATAAAGGATATTTTGGACTAGACTAATCTCAATGGTTAACAAGAATACAAATAATATATATTAGAATTTTAGGAATTCATTGAATAGAGTGTTTTGTTTATTTGATTAAAAATATTAAACTTTTGATTATAAGATGAAAATGTGCTCCCAGTGTTCCCATACTTTTCTTAGAAGTCACCCTAAATCAATAAGAAAACATGAGAAAGTAGACTATAAACAGTTTGTTTAAACTATATTCAGATAAACCTCAAAGCAAAAAAGGGGGCAGGAATTAGTTCCAAAGAATAAATTCAAGCATGGCTAGTGAAAGAAACTGGGGAAAAAAAGACATATGACTACAAATGTGATAAAATGTCAGGACATTTCAATTTCCTAATATAAGGTGGGCACTTGGAAGTAAGAAATGAGAGCTCCTGCATTTTTACAGTAAGAAAAGTATTTGCAATCAAATCATACTGGTAGTGTGAGCTTCTCTGGTTCTGGTTTGTTTCTGAGAAACATAAGAGGTAATATTATACAAGGAATCGCACAGACAATTCATATTTCCAGGAAACAACCTGTATTCGTGGTATTGTGAACTGCTCACAATTATCTACAGCATTTCCTTTGCCTAGGAAGTAAAAGTTAAGAGAACACTCACAGAAAATCTTCAAGCATAAATAAGTCTACTTGTAGCTTAGAAGATAGCCCTATCACTTTTAATATAACTTCCTACAAATAGCTTGTTTAGAAAAAAAGCAATTTGTTCAAAGAACAGAAAGCACAATTCACACAGAACCTATATAATCTATATATATATATATATATATATATATATATATATATATATATGCCTAATATGCTAAGTATCCAACATTCAACCATTAGACTGGTAGCTACAATGCACACTGACCACCAGGGGGCAGACACTCAATGCATAGGACTAGAAACATGGAACAGGCTGATGAATCTCAGAGGGAAGAGGGGAGAGGGAAGGGTGGGAAGAGATTAACCAAAGGTCTCATATGCATACTAGAGACCTGGTGCATGGATTCACACACGGGTGGGGTCCCTCACCCTGGCCTGTGGGGATGGGGCTGAAACCAGCAGTCCAAATCCCTCAAGAGGTCCTGGATTGCAAGAGGACACATACCATGCCGTGGGACCCCACCAGTGCATGGATGCACTGGGTCTCTAGTTTCACCATAAGAAATCTGGAGGACAAGGACAGAAAAGGCACATGGCAAATTAAAAAAAAATCTTACCAGCACAATTCTATAAAAGAAATAAAGAGTGGCAATATATTTCACTATGAAATTAAAATAAACAATCAAATCAATATCCTCTCTAGAAGACCATAAAAAAGAGATGCAAGAGCTATGTTAAAATATATATACAGAGAATGGAAGTAGATACAACAAGTTTGAGCACATGAGAAAAAAAAACACACTACAGAAATGAAGGCAAAAATTTGAACTAGAACAAGTAAAAATACTTGTTCAATCAACTATAATCAACAAAGTGAGTTACAAATATAGTAGGAAAAAAAGCAGATTTCAATTAAAAATGTACTATGAACCTGGCTGGTGTGTTCAGTGGTTGAGCATCACCCAATGAACATGGAGGTCATGGTTTGATTCTCGGTCAGGGCACATGCCCGGGTTGTGGGCTCAATTGCCAGTGCAGGGTGTATAGGAGGCAGCTCATCAATGATTCTCTCTCATCATTAATGTTTGTATCTCTCTATCCCACTCCTTTCCTCTCTGAAATCAATAAAAAAATATATTTTTCAAAAGAAAAAGTACTGTGAGGATTAATGTGAAAATGATTTGGGAGAAAAAAATCCAAAATACACACAATTGGAGTCTCTAAATAACATCTAATCTAATAAAAGAGTAATATGCAAATTGACCCTCACTCCATTACACCCAAGCCAGCCCACCAGCCAAGCCACACTCACCAGCCAATCAGAGCAGCTGTATGAAAATTAACCCAGCCAAGATGGTGGCCAGCAGCCATGGACCCAGAGCAAATAGGAGGCTGCTGTTGCACCAGTGATAGAGGAAACTGCCTGCCTAGGCGAGCCGGGCCTCTGCTCAAGGCAATGATGTTTCAATTATAGAAGCCATGTAGCTGAAGCAAATAGGAGGCTTCGTTGCCTGCCTAGGCTTCCACTCAAGGCAACAAAGTTTCAATTATAGAAGATAAATAAACCCCAGAAACCTAATTCCAGCCAGCCTCACTGGGACGTTGGGTCAATGGGAGCTGTGGGCAGCCTGAAAATGGCCCTCAGCCCCTCACCCAGGCTGGCCACACCCCCATGGGTTGAGGGTTCCCAGTGGGGGGATTAGTCAGCCTGCAAACAGCCATCACCCCCTCACCCAGGCTGGCCAGGCACACCAGCAGGTGGACATCTCCCGAGGGGTCCCAGAATGCGAGAGGACACAGGCCGGGCTGAGGGACCCTCCCTCCCCCGAGTGCACAATTTTTTGTGCACTGGGCCCCTAGTAACTAATAAAGGAGAATATTTTATAGTATAAACCAAGAATCCACACATTAAAAGTACACATCACATCTGAAAAATTGTGTATACTAGGTAACAATTGTGAGCAGTTATGAACAGATTCAAGTTATGCAATGGCTTCAGACAATGTCCTGATAAACCACTCTTTCAAAACTATGAGCTGTTGAGATTACTGATAGTGGCTTTCTTTGAGATCACTCAGGTTTATTTTAGATTCTGGATAATTTTCTATGAATCACTTTCTTTAATATTTTTTTCAATGCTGCAGCAACTGAGATAGTCATATGGGTTTCCCTACAATTTTACTATTTCTTGATTTTATGAAGTCCAGCAGAAGCATTTCTGACCTTAACTTCCCCAGTGGCTTTGTGACCCACTAAGTCTTCCTTACAGAATTCCTACAATGGTTTCTGTTTTACTAACCAATTATAACTGATATGCTCATGGAATTTTTTAAAATACAGGATTATAATTATTAAATAAAATATTAATAAAATAATATAGTTCACTATGTACTTTATAAATAAATAAAATATATTAATATATGGAAGAAACTTTCCTAAATACCATAACATACACAGAACACAAAAATTCATATAATGAATGGTTTCAAGAGAGTATAAAAACAGAACCCATAATAAAATTTTATATTTTTAAATTTATTTTATTCTTTTAATTTATCTTTATTGTTCAGAATATTACAGATGTCCTCTTTTTTCTCCATTGACTCCCTCCACCCATCAGCCGCCACTCCCAGGCCTTCAGAACACTATTGCCAGTGTCCATAGGCTATGCATATCTGCATATAATTTATTTAGTTAATCTCTTCCCATGCTCCCTGCCCCATTCCCTCTGAAATTCCTCAGTCTGTTCAATGTTCCAATATCTCTGAATCTATTTTGATCATTAGTTTATTTTGTTTATTAGATTCTATATATGAATGAGATTTCATACAACTTAACTAAAGGAAGACAAACAATCCAATGAACAAAGGACTTAAATAGACACTTCTCCAAAGAAGATTATATATATATATATATATATATATATATATATATATATATATATCCATCCATCCCATGTTCAAAGGCTGTTAAATTGCATTGTTTACCCATATCTTCAGAAAAAAATCACTTCTACTATCATGGTAAACAACCTGCTCCCCTATTTATAATGATCTGGCCCTCTAGCAACTTCAGCGCAAAATTATAGCTAATTTGCCTACAAACATCAGGTGGTCATAATAATCTGGTTACTCAGTGTAGATGGCCAAGAGACATTAAATAAATGCTCAAAGCCACTGATCATCACAGAGTTGCAAATTAAAATGACAATGACACCTGCCAGAATGGCTACCATCAACAAATCAACAAACAAGTGCTGGTGAGGATGTGGACAAAAGGGAACTCTAGTACACTGCTGGAGGAATGCAGACTGTGCACCTACTATGGAAAACAGTATGGAGTTTCCTCAAAAAACTAAAACTAGAACTTCCATTTGACCCAGTGATCCCACTTTTAGGAATATATCCAAAGAAACCAGAAACACCAATCAGAAAGAATATATGCACCCCCACATTCATAGCAGTGCAATTTACAATAGCTAAGATCTGGAAAGAGCCCAAGTGCCCAGTGAATGAGTGGGTAAAGAAGTTGTGGTACATTTACAAAATGGAATACTATGCAGTTGTAAAAAAGGATAAGACAGCATGGAGGAACCTAGAGAGTATTATGCTAACTGAAATAAACCATTCAGAGAAAGACAAGTATCACATAATGAAATTTTAATGAAAGTAAATGAGTTAACCTCACTAATTAAATGAAAGGACTATCAAGTGGCATCACCAAAATTTGTGCCATAAAAAAGAGATAACAACAAAGAATACCAGAGTCCCTAATCTTAATATCAGACAAAATGCCAGTTTTACATGAAACAAAAATGTAGCACTGTATACTGCTAAAAGTTACCATCACAATTAAGTTATCTAATCTAATAAAAGAGTAATAATGAAATTGACCATTTCTACAGGACGCCTAAGCCATGCCCACCAGCCGATCAGAGTGGCTGTATGCAAATTAACCCAGCCAAGTTGGAGGCTGGCAGTCATGGAGCTAGAGTAAACAGGTGGCTTCCATTGCACCAGGAGTAAACTGTCTGCCAGCTGGCTGGCTGGGCTTCTCCCGGCTCCAGGCAACATACTTGGAACGTTGTCTCAATTATAGAAGCCTCAGAGCTGAAGCAAACAGCAGCCTTCCATTGCACCAGCGATGGAGGATACTGCCTGCCTAGAGTCTACTAAGGCAACATTCTTTCAATTATAGAAGCCTCTGAGTTGAAGCAAACAGAGGCTTCTTTACCTGCCTAGGCCTCAGCTTAAATGAACAGTATCAATTATAGAACATAAATAAACCCCAGAAACCTGCTTCCAGCCAGCCTTGCTGGGACGTTGGGTCAATGGGAGCTGTGGGCAGCCTGAAAGCCTGAAAACAGCCCTCAGGCTTGCATCCAAGCTGGCCACACCCAAATTGGGTGAGGGACTCCACTGGGGGGCTTGGCCAGCCTGCAAACAGCCATCAGTCCCTCACCCAGGCTGGCCTGGTACCCCAGTAGGGACCCAAAACCTGAAGGGACTGTGGGCAGCCTGAAAATGGCTGTCAGTCCCACACACAGGCTGACCACACCCCAAGGGGTGAGGGACCCCACTGGGGGGCTTGAACAGCCTGCAAACAGACATCAGCCCCTCACTCAGGCTGCCCAGGCACCCCAGTAGAGACCCAAAACCTGAAGGAAATGTGGGTAGCCTGAAAATGGCCCTCAGCCCATCACCCAGGCTGGCCACACACCCATGGGGTGAGGGTCCACACTGGGAGGCTTGGCCAGCCTGAAAACAGCCATCAGCCCCTCACCGAGGCTTACCAGGTGTGCCAGCAGGTGGACATCCCCAGGGGTCCTAGACTGCGAGAGGGCACAGGCCGGGCTGAGGGACCCCCCCGAGTGCACAAATTTTTGTGCACTGGGCCCTTAGTAACAATTATAAGTATCTATGTATCAAATACCATGGCAGCAAAATTTATTTTAAAAAAACTACAGGATACCAAAGAACAGGTAGACAGAAATGCATAATTGGCAGTAGATATATTTATTCACTCAATCCATTTCAGACCAATTGCACAATGAATAAATGTAGAAGACCTAGATAACACATTAAGGTGGAGTCATTTTATATGTACCATACTCATACAATGAAAAACCAAATAAATTTTGTATTAAAGGACCCCTGGGATAATCTAAAAAAAAAAAAAGAATATTTTTCAAGAAGACAAAACATCATTTCATTTTAAATTGTAACGAAAGTAAAACAAAATTTAAAATACACATTAATCACAGTTTAAGAAAAGTAGAAGTTAATAATGCAGGAAACCAAAAATTGTGCTTTAGACACTTTCTCTTAAACAATTCAAAGAGAAAATGAAAACCTATGTGAGACTATCTAACAAATAATGACAATAGAAACAATGCATGTCAGAACCTATGTAATACTTCTAGGACAGTACACCAATTATACCAGTACTAGAGGTGCAGTGCACAAAATTCGTGCACTGTGGGGGGGGTTTCCCTCAGCCCAGCCTGCACCCTCTCCAATCTAGGACCTCTTGGGGGATGTTCAACTGCCCATAGTGATTGTGCCTAAACTGGCAGTCGGACATCCCTCTCACAATCTGGGACTCCTGGCTCCTAAACACTCACGTGCCTTCCAGCCTGATCATCCCTTAACCACTCATCTGCCAGTCTGATTGATGTCTAACTGCTCCCCTGCCTGCCCGATTGCCCCCAACTGCCCTCCCCTGACAGCCTGATCACCCCCACTGCCTTCCCCTGCTGGCCCAGTTGCCCCCAACTGCCCTCCCCTTGCAGGCCTAGTCCCCCACAACTGCCCTCCCCTGAAGGCCTGATCACACCCCACTGCCCTCCCCTGCTGGCCTGGTCACCTCTAACTACCCTCCCCTGCTGGCCTGATCACCCACAACTGCCCTCCACTGCCTTTGGCCAAGGGCGCTGCCATCTTTGAGGGCAGGCAGTCAATTAGCATATTCCCTCCTTATTGGCTGTGGGTGTGGGTGTGGCCACCTTTGAGGGCAAGGCAGTCAATTAGCATATTCCCTTTTTATTGGCTGTGGACACTGCCGTCTTTGTGATGGTGTGAGGGTCAATTAGCAAATTCCCTCTTTATTAGATAGGATTCTACAGTCTTAAATACTTATATTAACAACAAATTAAAAAATTTAAACATCAATAATATAGTAATCATCTTTCCAGAACAGAAAAAAAGCAAACAATAGAAAATAAATCAAAGTAAATCACAAGTCAGAGATTAAGTCAAGAAACTGAAGCAGTCATCAAAAAACTTCCAGCAAACAAAAGCCCAGGGCCAGACAGCTTCACAGAGGAGTTCTACAAAACATTCAAGGAAGAACTAAAACCTATCCTCCTCAGACTATTCCAAAAAAATTCAAGAAGAAGGAACACTTCCCAGCTCATTCTATGAAGCTAGCATCACCCTAATACCAGATAAAGACAACACAATGAAAGAAAATTATAGGCCAATATCCCTCATGAATACAGATGCCAAAATCATCAACAAAATTCTAGCAAATTGGATCTAGCAATACATCAGAAAGATCATACACCATGACCAAGTAGGATTTATCCTAGGGATGCAAGGATGGTACAATATCCGCAAATCAATCAATGTGATACATCACATAAACAAGTTGAGAGATAAAAATCACATAGTCATATCAATTGATGCAGAAAAAGCATTTGACAAAATCCAACACCCCTTCTTGGTAAAAACTCTCAGCAAGGTGGGAATAGAAGGGTCATTCCTCAACATAATAAAAGCCATATATGACAAACCCACAGCCAACATCGTACTCAATGGACAAAAACTAAAATCATTTCCCCTAAGAACAGGAACAAGGCAGGGATGCCCCATTTCACCACTCTTGTTCAACATAGTACTGGAAGTACTAGCCATTGCGATCAGACAAGAAGAAGAAATAAAAGGCATGCAAATTGGAAAAGAAGAAGTAAAACTGTCCTTACTTGCAGATGACATGATACTGTACATAGAAAATCCTAAAGACTCCATCAAAAATTATTAGACTTAATAAATGAATTTGGCAATGTTGCAGGATACAAAATTAATGCCAAGAAATATATGCCACTTCTTTACAATAATAGTGAACTTACAGAAAGAGAGATTTAAAAAAAATCCCATTTACCATCACACCAAAAAAATTAAGATACCTAGGAATAAACCTAACTAAGGACATAAAAGACCTATATGTGAAAAACTACAGGGCACTGAAAAAAAAGAGGAAGACATAAACAGATGGAAGAACATACCGTGTCCATGGAATGGTAGGATCAATATCATCAAAATGTCCATACTTCCCAAAGCAATCTATAGATTCAATGCAATCCCCATTAAAATACTAACAACATATTTGACAGACCTAGAATGAACCCTCCAAAAATTCATCTGGAATAAAAAGAGACCTCGAATAGCTGCAGCAATCCTGAGAAAGAAAGCAAAGTAGGTGGGATCGCAATACCAGATATCAAGCTGTATTACAAAGCCACTGTTCTTAAAACAGCTTGGTACTGGCGCAACAACAGACATATAGATCAATGGAATAGAATAGAGAATCCAGAAATTGACCCAAACCACTATGCCCAATTAATATTCAATAAAGGAGGCAAAAGCATACAATGGAGTCAAGACAGTCTCTTCAATAAATGGTGTTGGGAA
>PVJC01032176.1:0-20111 GCA_004026665.1 Murina feae
AAACCTGAAAAACTTTATGGTAAAGAAAGATGAGTTTTCTTAAGATGTAAACATGATTTTTTGAAAATATTCCATTTAGATCTAGCATCTACTCAAAACAGTGGAATTCTGTGTTCAAATACATTTCTCTACAAAGTGTGCTCTCTTAAAACAAGAGAATCTCAGGATGGGATGGAACTGGAAGGAATCCAGTCCATACACACAGTGTGTGGATTACCGCTGCCACATCCCCACCGAGTAATTGTCCAGCCCTACTAACCACTACACTCCACACCCTCTCTTTCTTCTCCTATTCACTTTGAACCTTCTGTATCAGAAGCAGGTTATATTTCCTAGTGTGTCTATTCTCATAGTTCTTTTCCAAGGCCTTGGCATGAACACAGGATTGGATTCAGTTACCTTAAAACCTATTTCTCAAATGAATACGCAATAATGCAATGCACTCTATTCACTCCCAAAAATTGTCCTCAGAAAACTAGCTGGTAAGCATATTTATAATTATACCCCAATACAAAGCACATTCCTGAGAGTAAGTGGTAAAGCAGCCCCCATATTATAACCACATAACACAAACCACCACCACACAATATAAAATAACAGAATTTGTGAGCTGCTTGTTTTAGAACACTGTTTTCTTAACATATGCTTGATAAGCTGGTAAGAAAAAGAACAGCTAGTTTCTCATTACGATGTCCTCCACTCATGCAAAAGGACCTCACAGATATGAATACAGTCGTCTCCTCAAGGCTGTCATGGAAGGAGAGGTGGTATCAGTCACATTTTGCTGAGAAGAAAGAAGCAAAATGTTGTGCCAATGTGTGTATAAATGCTTCATAGCAAATTATAGCTTCCTAGTTCTCAGAGCCACTGTTATATTTATATACATTTCATCTGCATATAATACATTTATATTTGCTTTTTGAAACGAATGCTGTGGTAATGGCTATTACTTAAATAGCTGCTGTGTTCTAACTATCTGTGAGAGCCAGACCCTGAACTTGATGTTTTTTGCAAATATTATCTCATTTAGTCCTCACACTCACCCTGTAAGGAAGGTGCCAGTAGTCCCGTTTAAGTTGTTCCAGATTGGTCAGTGAAGATGTAGTGGACCTAGGATTCCAGCCCAGCTGACTCTAAAGCCCATGTTCTCCCTGGATTTCTTCTTATCACCTCAACTACTGGGATTGGTATGGAAGCAACCATGGAAGCATTTTCTCAAACCTCACCTTACTTTTTCCTTCCCTTACTCACCCTTTGCTCATTATTTCTTCCTCCTCATTTGACAAACCACAGGTTTTTTCAAACATTTACCATGGAGTTTGCTTCTGGTATTCTGATATTCTCTCCCATAGCTCTTTCTCTTCTTTACCCTTTCTTCTCTTTTTTGAAACCTGCCCTATTAATGATTTTAAACATAAAAAGTTGCTGTTTTTTTTTTCCCGTTAGGACAATAGGCTAGCACAGTTTCTATGAAATGCTCTAAGATTATTCTTCCCATCTATGGTGTGGATGTCCAAGATAAGATTAGCTTAGACATGAGGATGTGGGTACAGTCTATAATTTTTCAGTTAAACTTCAAAATCTGTCTATGTAATTTACAACCACAATAGATATTTTACTGACTAATTTTTGTTATCCAGAAAAGTTATCTTTATGGTGCTTCATAAAATCTGTTATTTATATTACTTTTACCATGAGCATTAACAGTAACCTCCACTCTGAATTTTTGTTTTATGGGCCTTTGTACAGTAATTTTCAATCCTGATTTCAAATGAAAATCACCTGGGGAATCTTTAAAAAAGAAAAAGGCAAATCAATGCCAGATTACACCCTCAACCAAACAGAGCAAGCTCTGGGGCTGGGCCTGGACATACATATTTTTAAAAATAGTCCCGTTGGATCTTTAATTTGAGAATGGCTATCACTGCTGAGCAACTGTTGAAAACAGTACCTGTTCATGAGGGCTACATAGATGAAAAAGCCTGTGTGCAGGTGTGATAAGAAATGCAATATATGTCATTTGAACAGGTAATAGTTTAAAATATAAAGCAGTTAGATAGTCCCATATTGTTTATCCATAGGGCAATGTTAATTCGTGACACTGCCTAGTGCAGATGAGACCAGCTGATAGAGAATTGTCTCAGACAAAGAGTCTAAGAGAGTCAAGGCACACAGTAGGGTACCATAGTGAGTTGAACATATACGGACTTCATTGAGTAAGAATACAGCTGCTGGGGGAGGTGCAGTCTGGGATGAGTGTGCTTGCTGCTGAACTCTATGTACCATGGATAAGTGAAGCAGTAAGTAGGATAAAAGATGGGGTATCAGCCATACCAAAAAAGGGTTTCAAAGCTTTTATGTTTTTATGTCTTACCTGCTGACGGGTAATGTACCCTAGAGTCCTCTTTGTTTTTAGAAAAACGTTATAGTTAGAGAACTGCCTAATAATAAATAAACATCCCATTTTTAAATAGTTTCTACAATCCCTGACCAACTTTAAATTGATTACTGGTGATTGTGAAACCACTATAAGTAACATAGTTGTAACTCTATCATAAGGGTTAAGTTTTGTAGTCGGTTGTTTATTCATGAACTTACTGATTTTTTCTCTCCTGATGTGCTCTTTGTCGGGTGGTTATCTTCATGAAATCTTGTTTATTATTTTTTCTAGCCTAGGAAGGATTTTCAAACATTGTCACAAACCAGGGAAAGCTCCATGGATAGTGAGGTGGAAGTCTAGGCTTCCTGTCAAACTTAATTTTGCTTGTTAAAGGGGCTTGTTGGGAGAATTTGGGTTCTAGTGAGTCACTAGGCCAAATCCCAGTAACCACACTTGCCAAAAGTAATTAGATTGAAGAAAGCCAGGCTCCTTGGGAGGAGGGTCATCACAGCACACTTGAGCCATTGCTACGTGGTCAGACCTAGTTACTTGTCCCTGAGGATTGGGAACAATCATGAGTTATAAGGAGCAGAAAATCTACCAGAAAACAATGCTTTCCACCAATTTTTTCCCCTCAATAGGTTATCCACCCTAAGCACGCGAGAGATGGAAATAGGCCACTGGCATCCGTACACAGTTCAAGTCACCATCACCATATAAACCACCTTGTCTGCCCGCGTTAGTACAAACACACGTACAGAACTCCTGCTGTCATCATTCCAAGTCCTCCCCCTCCCTTCCTGAGTAGATAAAAAGAACCCAAGGCATTTAGTTGTCTTTGTAAAAGAGGTGTCTGATTAGGATGGAAAGGGAAGGGAAGGGACTCTTATAAACATCCGAAGGTCATTGTACATATAGTATTACTGAATTAACCCTTGGAAATAAGAAAACCGTAGTGTAATACACCAGGACTGGAGTTCTAAAACCTCTAGGGCTAGGAAAAGGCCAACAACAAACTTATGATTTCTCGTACTGAAAAGAATAACATGCTGAAACATGGTACCATAAGGAGCTAAGTAGAAAAGATCACTAACTAAGCAATGCTCTAATTTTAAACCTTTCTGCAGGCAAATCATAAGTTAGCATAAATATATTTAATAACCTAAGTGAAAGTTTGCCTTTAAAACTATTGGCATTGCCTCAAATATCCAAAATAGAGACTCTGTCACTTGATGTGATGGATTTTCAATGGAACAAAGACACCGATCATATTATTAATATGGTAAGTTTCACATTCCTTTATGACTCAGGATGACTTCTGCATATTTCAGTACTCTTGTGACCTTGCCTGGCGATTTTCAACCAGTGTGCTGCAAGAGGCACACTGGTGTGCCACAAGAATTTTTAAAACATGCAATACCTGACTATTTAGTCATGGGCACTGACCTCTTTTCCCTTACATTGTCAAATTTTAAAAAATGACAGCAGCCAACACAACAATAGCCACCTGATGTAAATGAATCAAAATGATACCTACTTTTTTTTTATCACACTGGCAAAAAATATATACATATTTTTTGGTGTGCTACAGAATTTTAATAATTAGTTTATGTGTGCCATGAGGTGAAAAGGTTAAAAATCACTACCTAGACTACTAGCTCTTTTTAAGCATATGGATAGGTGATACTGCCTATTTTAAATTCATTGACAGGCAGTCAGATTCACTCTCTGGCCAGCTTTCTCTAGCAACTGGAAATCTCCAAGTAATACTGGCAAATAAACCATGACCTTGTGCACACCAAAGAATTATAATGCTACCAATATATTACCAATCAAATGGAAATGTTTAATTTCCTTTGGTCTTGAATTTGACCGAGAGATAATCTAAGAATAGAAGAATCCTAATTTTTGAAAATGTAGCAGCAAATGTTTCCTGTGTTTACTTATTTCACTACCTTTAGATGGCATGTAGTTTCTGCCTTGAAATACAAAAGATATAGGTAAATGCTGCTTGGCCATAAACTAAATGAGCACATAAATGAGCAGCTGAATATTTATTTTTACAGAATTCAGTCTTACTTTCCAAGTTATAACCAACTTGTTGATCTAAGTCTAAAAGAACTGCACTACATTTTGGTAACAAGAACTAAAGCCCAAAGGTGGTATAGTCAGCCCCTCTGCCCTCAATTCACCCACTCATTTCATGCCATCTCCAAAATGGTAGCTCAGCCCCCTCCACAAAGACCCAAGTAATTTAAAAGGGATGGTCTTTCTTTCCTATAGCACATTTCTAAGATGTCCATCCAGCTTTCTAGTTTGTCTAGAGCTTGATGTAGATACAACCTTTTTTAAGAAATGTTTTTATTGATTTTTTTTTTAGGGAGAGAGGGAGAGCGATAGAGAGATAGAAATATTGATGAAACATTGTCAATCAGCTGCCTCCTGCACACCCCCCACAGGGGATCAAGCCCACAACCTTGGTATGTGCCCTGACCTGGAATCGAACCAGTGGCCTCTTGGTTCCTGGGTCAATGCTCAACCACTGAGATATAGCGGCCAGGCTAGATCCAACCTTTTAACGCAGATCAGTGGGATTCTCTTGGAAGCCAGGTAGGCTTGCTGCAGGACCATGTGGATGCATCCTGGAACCTAGCACAGTCAATAGCATGTGCCATCCACTCAGCTCTGAGCCCAGAACCAGCCCTGATTCATGTGTGTTTTCATACTTGTGGGCATTACTTGGCCATACCTCAATAATACTTAATTTCGGAAAGAATAAAGGGGAGTTTCAGGTGCTCCAAACCATTCTAGGTTACCACTATCATTTTTAGCACCCATGTGGACATCTCGCATTGCAGGAATTCATTGTAAATGATTTGCCCCTGAACTTAATATATTGCCCACACTATACGTGGAGAGTTTACAATCCCAGGAAACTTTATGTAATACTTTTTTAACCAAACTACTTAAATCACTGGCTGTGGGGCAGAAGTGCTATCATTCATCAAATAACACATTTCAAATGAAAATTGCCAAGATTTTCCAGGGCAGGATTATGTTCTCCGCCCTTCCTAGCCCAAACTCACTTCCTCATCCACTCCCCAAATTCTAAACCACTACTCAGACGAATTGAACAGTGGTAATTTTAGAATCTTCCAAAGAAAAAACAAACACACAGATAGCCCAGTTAATTTCTAAAACACTGCTGCCTTTATCTTGGCAGGTTTCAGCCCTCTCCTGTCCCACTCCTGCAGGCTGACTCTCCCTCTGCAGCTCATGGAAGGAACAAGTTATTTCCATATCCTGAGCACCTTCAGGACCATTGCACAGAATGTGCTTGGTGCTCATCCACACTTCTTCAACAGGCTTCTTTCCTCAGAGACAATTTATTTACTAGGTCTCTGAAGCCCAAATGATCCCTTTAAACCGGAGGAAATCAGAGGGTATTTTTATAAGAGCAATAAACGAAAGTAGCTGTTCAGATACTTTCCTTGAACTGGTCCTCACACTGAAGTACCTTTTTGTTCATGCAAATCCTTACTATTCCAGCAAGCTGCTCCCTAAGATTCTGTTGCTGCTTAATATGATATGACCAGGGACCAGGCATCCCCCCCCCAAACACACACACACACACCAGCCCCCTGCTCCTGGGAGTATGCCAGCAATTTTGCAGAATTCATTCTGACAACTGTTCTGGTATAAATATTTAGAGAAATCCTTCCATTAGAGATTAAACAATGTGTAAGTAACGGTTCATAAATGATAGATCTTACTAATGTTTGCAACAGCAGGCCTTATGCTCTCTGATGCACAGATTCCAATGCTGTACACTGAAGAAAAGACTAAGGGAAAAAGAAGCAAGACAAGAATTACATTGAACTCCCTGTAATCTGAACTGCAAGATAGTATTTTAAGTTACCACTACAGAGGTGACATGTTTTAATGTGCACAGGATGTAGGGGGAATGAGTTTCTTTAAACTGCGAATAGCAAAAGTTTGCTTCTGGCATTGTAGTGGTTTAAAAACAGCGAGAAGAGTCTGGCCAGTGTGGCTCAGTGGTTGAGTGTCAACTTATGAACCAGGAGGTCATGGTTCAATTCCTGGTTAGGGCACGTGCCTGCATTGCAGGCCCCAGGAGGGGAGCATGCAGGAGGCAGCTGATCAGTGATGCTCTCTTATCATTGATGTTTCTATCTCTCTCTTCCCTCTCCTTTCCTCTCTGAAATCAATAAAAAGCAAACAAAACAAAACAAAACAAAACAAAACAAAAAGATGAGAAGCAATTACAGATCTCTTCATTACCATGCCATTTCAAATGCAGTTCTTAGCTATTTCTCCATATTCCCACCAAATGCAGTAATACATCTGAGATCCTGTGCCATGTAAGGTCTGGTTTTTATCTCCTTATTCAAGAACCATTAAAAAGGATTATGGCTGGGCTCAAATTCTAATATCCAATGTCTTTGTTAAAATGGGCTGCTTCCCCAGTGTCAAGGGCTGGAAGCTCACCGTGTTCCACTTGTGTCTTTTTCAGTGTGCGTGGCATTTTTATGCTGCTCATTATATACTAGGGGATCATATAGATAAGTGATTGAAAGCATCAGAGACTCCACTGACAGAATTTCTACTTAATTCTGCAGTATTAATGATTCCTGTGATACTGGACTAGAACAGGTGTGCATCCTTCAGTTCTCATTGTAACACTAAAGAGGTTAAAATATCTATAATGGGATTTTAGATTTGCTTCAAATATATAATGACAATCCTTCACCGCTGAGTCTCCAGTTGAATCCCACCTGGATCCGGTATTTGTTCATGATTCAGCAAAGAAAATAAAAAAGATTTAAGGGGGATGAAAGGGAAACTTCATAAACGTCATTGCAGGAGAATAACACCTCCCTAATTGCCTTTTTAGAATCTAGATCTTCTGGAATTTGGACTCTAAGGAAATCTCCCTGATGGGGCAGGTGGACTGATTCTAATTAATATTCTGCTATACAATTTAGACAAATCATTTAATCTGCGGTCCAGTTGCATCCACTATAAAACAGGACTTTTATTTACTTGAAAGAAGGAGACTGATCTTAAAGACCCCCAACAGTAAGATCAAAGAGTTTTTCCTTTTCCTTCTTGCAGCATGCTCTAACCTTAGGTAATTGTCAACAGTTCAAGAAGTTGGAGTTAGGACTTGAATTAAAAAGCATAAGTTTCTCTTTGTGGTTTCATGGAAGTCTTCAGGAAGCTTACAAGTGAAAAGTAAGTTCCACTGAGGGGAAAGGCCTTAGGAAAAATTGAAGCTAAATGTAGCACTAATTAAAACAACATCAATGCCTTCATTCAACAGCTGTTTGTTGAACATGTACTATGTGCTGGGATTACAAAAGTGAGCAAAACACTCATGAAACCTATTCTTGTAATGTGTCAAAGAGGTTCAGGAAAGAAAATATGGAGCCAGAATTAAATATTTGGCTGAAGAAAAAGTAAAACTGTTAGATACTCTTTATAAGCTGTATAACATTTTTTCAAGACTTGTTTAAATAGAATTCAAAAATTAATTAGTTTACAAATGAGCCTAATGCACACCCAGATTATTCTCTGGAAAACAAAGATGCCAGACAGTCTGGGGATGAAGCAGGAAGGTGGAAGGAAGATCAACTGGAAACACTGGAATTTATTGGACCTCCCAGTATTTTCTTCTCTGAAAATTTATGACCAGTGAACCGGAGTCATCAGTTAGCATGACGTTTGTGACAATCATAGGAAGTATGCTATGCGCACTGTAAACGTAGTTGGCATTGTTAGGTAAAGCTTGTAATGGAGCGGCATAGTTTGGCTGAGCTAATTTCCATTTTTAGCACATTGACTAATTTCTATAGTTGATCTTTTATACTAGTTCACTAAGTGGAATTACTTTCACCAAACAAACATTAAAATATTTTATGTTTAAAAATAGTGCATTTTTTGTCTATCTCTCCCAAGCATTTTTCAAATCTTTTTTTCTTTATTTTTTTTCATCACCATGTATCCCCCATATATCCTCTTCCACCTCCACCCAACCCCCACAATAACCACACTGTGGTCTGTGTCCATGAGTTCTTTCTTTTATGCTAAACCCTTGACCACTACATGGACCATACACTCCCACCTACTTAAAGCATCAGTTTAGCAAACACATATCAACAAGTTATTTGAATTTCTTATAGAAGTCTGTTGATGGCCTTTCCTAACATCAATTGATAGCTTTTAAGATGTCAGTTGCCAGACTTCAGCGTTTTGAAAATAACATGATCCTGTTCTTTTCTATATATTGTTGCTAACTTGTGAAGGGTTTTGAATAAAGGAAGGTAAGCATCAGGTATTTTTATGTGCAAGCTCAGGTAACCCTTACAACAATCCCATGATACATTGATCACTATTTTATAAATGAAGAAACGTAGGCTCAGAACACCCAAGGAACAGATCAAAATGACGTAGCCAGACATGATGGAACTAAGTGTATTTCCAGATCTTCTGACCTAAAACACAGCTTCCCCATTACACTCTGCTTTTCAATAAGTCTCTTAAAGGAGAATGCCAGAGGAGGGTTAAACATGGAGAGTTCTCTGTCTGCAGCTCAGAGTGAACTGCTAATGGTTCTTTAGACAAAAAGTGAGGGTGAGAGAGAGTAAACCAGGCCCATTGACAGACATGGTTACTTAGGAAGCGCAATGAGAAGCCTTTAAATTGTTTTTAAAGCAGGAGCCTGATTAGATCATAACTATTGTTTTTTAAAGGTCACTCTAGATGGTAGCATTAGTCCTGGTAGGAAATGAAAGGTTAGCGCTGTTAATTAAGGAGGGAGAGTCCCTAGGAAAGGGTGGTTGGAGGTAGGGGTGATGAGGCCCCTAAATTTCTGGCTTTAATAACTGGATGGTGCCACATAGTGAGTAGAAAATATCAGAGAAAGAATGCATATGGATTAGATGTTCAACGTGTTTTCATAGTAAGATATTGGGGAATAACGCATACAGTATGATCCCTCGTGTTACTTTAGAGGAAAAAAGAGATCCAGAGAAGTTACTTGATTGAAGTCACCACTTCATAGTGTAGCAAAGAGTAGAAACAACTCCTGTGGCCATTCTGTGACACTAGGCACCACCTGAAGAGGGCCGTCATTCCAGAGAAGTGATCTGTGGGTCTTCTGGCACTATGACCTCTTATTTAGTCAATGCTCATTTCAAAAAGAATTATCTGTCCACTGATGAGGACTTATTTCTTAGTCTCTTTATTTCCTTACTCCATGAGAGGCAAATCTTAAAAAATTACTATAACCTATTGCCCAAGAGAACATGACGCATGTTAGGGAACAATAAAAACAAAAAAACAGTTACACATACTCTCATCAAATACAAATGATTAGATTCAAATCTGGCCCTGAGTTGGTGAAGTATCATTATGCTCGTTATTAAAAATAATATATCATTATGATTATAATATTTTATTTTTTCAATACCCTTGTGAAATGTATAGAATAAGTTTTACCATTCTCATCCCATCTAATAAAAGAGTAATATGCAAATTAGGTGTCACTCCATGACAAAGATGGCCACCCTCATAGCCACAAGATGGAGGCACCCATAGCCACATTCTATCTAATAAAAGAGTAATATGCAATTAGGCATCACTCTGTCACAAAGATGGCTGCCCCATAGCACAAGATGGTGGTTCCTAGACTGGCTCAGTCCCACCACTGAAATGGTCAGGCCTGTTAGTCAGGTAGGTGGCTGGGGAGTCGGGGGGGGCCCGAGGGGGAGAACAAGCCATCAGAGGGGGATGGGGGGTTCCCTGCCCAGGCCAGAGGCCTTTGGCAGAGGCCTCTGGCATGGGCAAGGGTGGAGCCGGTGATCAGAGGGGTGTGAGGGTGCTCCACCCAGGCATAAGTCCTGGGCAGGGGCAAGGCTGGAGATCACAGGGGCCTGGGTTTTGCAGAAGCAGCAATCAGAGGGGCAGGGGCGGAGCCTGCAATCACAGGGGTCTGGGCACCGGTGGGGCAGGCAATGCAGGGGCCTGGGGATCCCCTGCCCAGGCTGCAGCCTTGGCCAGAGGCTGCCAGTGGGATAAGGGCAGAGCTGGCAATGGCAGGGGCAGGATCAGAGCTGGTGATCACAGAGGCCTGGGCTCTGTGAAGCTGGAGATCAGTGAGGATTGGAGGTCCCCTGCCCAGGCCTGCAGCCTTGGCCAGAGGTTACAGGCCTAGGCAGGGTTGGAGCTGTGATTGGAGGGGCAGGGGTGGAGCTGGTGATTGGAGTGAATCACAGAGGAAACACCTTTTCTTACCACTCATTGGCTAAGGTCCCTGTACACCACTGGTAATATTCTTAGTAACTTGGGTAATAAGAACCCCTAAAGGCGATCTAGGGTTTTTCCACCACATTCCTGGGGGAAAAAATGAAGGTCCACTGCTGGAGTGCTAAGAAATGTCATATCCTGCCCTAGCTGGTTTTGGCTCAGTGCATAATGCCTCAGCCTGCTGACTGCAGAGTCTGGGTTCAATTCTGACCAAGGGCATGTACCTAGGTTTCAGGCTTCTCCCTGGCCAGGGCCCAGGTCAGGGCATATGCAGGAAGCAACCAATCAAAGTGTTCCTCTCACTTTGATGTTTCTCTCTGTTTTTCCTTTTCTTCCACATTCTCTAAAAATCAATGGAAACATATCCTCAGGTGAGGATAAATTAAAAAAAGAGCAAAAGAAATGTCATATCCTATGAAAGACACATCTTGAAAATGCCTAAAGAAAGTTGTCATTTCTTCATGGTGAAGGGACTGGAGTCCGTGTTGATGAAAACACCTTGGTGGCTGTAGTGACTGGCAGTGGCTTTAGCAGCAGGGTGATGGTGCTGGTGGCTTCCCCTGATTAGCCTGGTTGCCTCCCACAAAGGGAGGCCAGACTGCGGCTTAGGCCCGCTCCCTAAGGGAAGCAGAGAGTGGGCCTAAGCCTTTAGTAGGACACCCCCTGAGGGCTCCCAATATGTGAGAGGGGCAGGCTGGGCTGAGGAACCCCTCCACCAGTGCATGAATTTTGTGCACCAGGCCCCTAGTTTTACAGATAAAGCTCAAAGACGTTAAGTGACATGTATAATATCACAACACTAGTAAGTGGCAGAATTCAGCCTTAAGTTTTTTATAGGGGAATATTAGTTTTTTGTTTTGTTTTGTTTTCTTGCTTTTTTGCTGCAAAAAGCTTTATTGTTTCAAGTTGTCCAGTGCATGGGAGAGGGCTTCAGGGTGGTTAAAAGAATGGTTAGTAGTTTTGGGGAGAAGCTCAGGTAAGAGCCAGACACCAGGGGGATACAGAGGGGCCCCTCAAAGGCCTCTGGGCTCCACAGGCTCCTAGTCATGCTTGAGGGGGAGCCTTTTGAGGCGACACTTGCCCAGCCCAGCCTGGGGGCTGCAGCCTGCGGAGGTGAGGCAGGTGTCGCCCATCTTCTTGATGAGTTTCACCTCCTCACCCGGAAGTGGTTCTGCAGGAAGCCACAGAGCTGAGGGTCTGTGGGCGGAACCCAGGGCCTGAAGCTCCACAAGGGCCTGGGTCAGGGTCCTCTCCAAGACCAGGGCGGCTCCCATGGCGCCCTGAGATTTGCCCCCTCACCTTGGGGAGGCTTCAGCTCATCCTGGAGAGCAGGCAGCCATTGCACTGGTTTTGCATCTTTAGGAGGCGCTCAGCGGCCTCGGCTTCTTCTCTGCCAGCTCTCAGAAAAGGCAGCCCACGCCCTCGAGAGCCACATCATTGGTGGGAATAGAAGCCCGGAGAGAGGTAGGTGTGGAAGGCCCGCAGAGGCAGGCTGGCCCCGCGGTTGACCTCAGCCTCCCCCCTCGGTGGAATAATTGATGAATTTGGGAGCTCATGGTTATTGGGCAAGAAGGAGTTAAAGTAGAAAAAACCCCATGTGTTGGCTGAAGGTGGTGACTGAGCAAGACGCAGGAGAGAGGCTGGAGGCTGGAAGAAGGGGTGTCTCTGGGTCTGTTCCATGCAAATACAGTTGAAGCAAGAGAGATCAGAACAGCCGAAGGCACTAAATAATTTGCTTTTTTTTTTTTTTTTTTTTTACTAGAAGCCCATGGTCTTTCCTGCATTGCCACTATCCCATTTGTCTCCTGTGAAGTTCCTCCTATTGGTTTAATTTCTTTGGATTTGCCATTAAAGGCATGTCAAGTAGGGAAATCTTTGTCAGGTGATATTATTCTTACTGGCTGACAAGGTGAATTGGTGGGTCTTTAAGGTTCTTTCCCATTTGAATATCTAATTGGGAGCCCATCACAGGAGGGAGGACAGGATAGGGTGCCAGATAAGCTATTTTAGAGAATGAACGAAAATGTTTTCAAATCTAAGAATAAAATTTTGATGTCTTGGCTCCCCTAATAGTACGAATAAGCTAAAAATAATTTATAAAAAGAGACTCATAGTGACACATTATTTTGTAAAATGATTAAGAAAAAAACATTCTCATTTTGTGGTGCCATTATCTGTAATCATTATTTTTGAATTAAGATCCTCGAATAAGCTCCCTAATTAAAATTGACTGGTGAGCTTTTTGGTGAGGCAGAGTGTCCAAGGCAACATGCTGTTGGGGTTATGATGGAAGATGGCCATGTTGGATCTTTTTGTAACAAAGGCTTTGGCTCTGTATTCTCCATGAAGAACGATCATTCGTTCGCTGCAGGGAAATTTGTTTTATCCTGTGGGGAAGACAGAACATGAGAGGAATTACTGTCAGGTGTCTCTACTCCTACTTTGGGCAATTTTCATGACTAACTTTCCAGGTCCTGTCTCCACAATGACCACTCAGCCAGAACTCAGCACTGGGGAATGAGCTCAGACACTGGAAAACATGAGGGAATGTGGCTGTTTTAAGGAATAAAGCTTAGCTACTCCATTCTAGCTGTCTTTGGCTTTGGTAAAACCCTTAGATTCCATATCTTAATTCGTGCATGCTCAGGTGGGGTGGTTGAAAGTACACCCCCCTCCCCCCGACGCCGTGACTTTGTTTTCTGAACTCCGGTAACACACAAACAACTTTTCCTAAAATTTCATCACCTTTCAAAGTAGTGATGTTTTCTTGTTATCTTCACAGTAAACTTCTTAAGCTGCTTCATGTGTTTTTGCTTAATCTTTTCTCCCCTCTGTTTCTCTCCATCAATTTTACATTTCAGGCAAACAAACAAACAAACAAACAAAAACCAACCCTGGAGAGTACCACTAATGCTAGCTGATCCCGGTCAAGGCACCCAAACTTCAAAAACCTCATTTTTTGTTTTGAGGAGTTTTGATAAGTGTTTTTTATATATAAAACAAAGGGGGGGTTATTTGTTCTTTATGATTTATTATGAACTGTTAATGTGCCTAGTCCTGAGCTATGTGTTTTTTATACAAAGTGGAAATAAGAGAAGTCCAAGTCCTCAGGACCTCAAAATAATCATTTTTATCTGCCTTTCTCCCTTTCTTTAGATATCAACTATCCTTTTAGTTTGATATCCAAATCTCCTTTTCTCAGTTAATTACATTATTTTGTGCCTGGCTTCCCAAGTTAGAAACCATCACATCAACATTTACTACTCCTTTGTTTGCCCACTTAAAAACTGATTTTCAAATCCTGTTTATTCTTCTTTTTGAAAAGCTTTAAAATTCATGCCCTCTTTTCATCCCAGCAATGCTCTCCGTCTTCAGCTGACAACAATGTCAGGTATAGAGCATCAAAGCCCAGTGACTCTCAATGTTTAGCCTCTCCTTTACTGATCCTTCTCTCCACCATCGGATCTTAAAACCAAATTAGATCATGTCACTAACTTGTCCATAAACAGTTCCTCCAACTTGCATAGAAGGTTAAATTCAACCCCCCACCCAGTTTCCCCTTATTTTTCAAAATTCAGTTCAAATTTTGGGTCTTCCAAGTAGGGGTGCCCAGGTGGTTAGTTGTTTCCTTCCTGCTGAGGTCTTGTACACACTATTTACCACACTGGTATTACTTTGTCCATAGTCTCTCACCATACTTCAACTCCTAGGTCTTCATCTTTCCGAAAGCACCAAGTATCATTTGACAAACTACCTTAAGGAAAAGAGAGAAAATGTATTGGTGTCTCTATGGTAGTAGAACTTCCTGAAAGACAGATTTATGATCAATATGGGAAGATATTCCAAAATGTTCAATACAAGGAGGGGCTGTAAGATAATTATATTGGCTGCACCCGATGTCATCAGATTGGTTTTACTAGACATTATTAAATAGACTGTTCCGGGGAAGATGTTTGAACTAAATCCCTCTAAAGTTCCAAAGGCTGATGACGCTACCAGCTGCAAGCTAATTACCTACACGGGCCTTGGTGTTCTCCTCAGAAATTTAAGAGAGAAGGAAGAGCTCTAAGATCCTTTTAAACTCCACAGTCATATTCACCATGCTCCTAAATCATCTTTATGCTTTTACATAATTGCTCTTACAATGCTTTTACATAACATTCTCTCTCTTTTCCCCTTCCCATTTGTCTAAGTTATTCTTTAATTTCAAGTCTCATAACTGTTCCAAAATGCCCTCTACAGTCTCCAGATACTTCAACCATCAGTAATTGGCCCTGCCTGTTAATTTCTGTTGCACTAAATTTCTAGTCGATGTGCCGTTGGGATATAAAAAGATTTTACTAACTGTATTGTAGGCTTCTTGGTCAGAGATCGTATTTTGTCTTTCAATCTCTAGAAGAGTATTTCCAGTAATCACTGAATAAATACTTACTTGTGAATATGGCAGTGATGTGGTACTCACAATGTGGCACTTGTATCACCTGCCTCACATTCACTTGGGGTTAATTTCTTATAAATGCAGCTGGCATTATTAAAATTACTCCTGGTCATTTTTTTTGCACACAGAGGAGTTTTAGAACCACTAGCATAGACCTTCGGGTGCTATATGGCATTCTGGTATTATTTCCATAGCTTGCCTTAGCACTCTCAGACTTCAGTGTAGAGTCCCGGAGGACTTCTTGTGTGAGACTGCTATTAATATCCATTAAAATCTGCGTCTGCAGTCCTTAAAATGTAGCCCCTCCCTATGACTCTTAGAGTGTCCCTGATTCCCTGAAGTTCCCCAGATCGCCTGTGTCAGAAGAAGCACCAGCATCTGTCCTCTCTCCAGCCTCCTTGCTTGGAGGTTTCTGATAGTTATTATTGACTAAAGCTTCCAGCTACCTCTAATGAGTAGAAATGGCTTAAGGTACTTCTTAGGTAAAATAAAATCTCTTATGCCTAGTGATTGTATTAAGTGCCTGCAAGAAGACTAGGCGCTTACATAGGATCTCACTTAATTTCCCTTCCCGTCCCAAGTAGATCGTTCCCATGTTACAGAGGAGGAGGCCTAGGCTCAGAGAGGTAAGCAACTTTTGTCTAATAATCAGGTCCTGAACTCTTAGACACAAATTATTGGTTTTATTCATCTTTGGATGCTCGCTAACAAGCACAGTGTCTGGACGTTGCATAATTTAATTGTTTAAATGAAAAGCTGGGTGAAGAGATACATTTTGGTTTTGTGGCTAGTAAATGTCAGAACTCTGTATAAGTCCAAAGTCAGTCTTCCACCCCCGGTGCCTGTGCTCCCCTGGGAAGTGTACGGAGCCCATTTCCGAATAAGGTGGCAGCCCAGTGAGTGTGCACGTAGGACAGAAATGCATCACACCCACGAAGATGCATGTCAGCACCTCCTGTTCTCTCATCAGTGTTGTGAGTCTGGTAGAAAAATCCCCTTATTCTTCAGCTCAGGAGTTTAGATGAAACACATAAAGCTGAGCTTATTTAATGGTATACCCACTATTTGCACATCTTCTTGTGCCTGTTAAAATACCACAAGTCCCTTGCCTGCTGTTTGCTTATGCTAAGACTTCAGCCATCAGATATTCTACTTTAGCATGCTATGTGGCAAGAAGATCCAAGTTTATTCATAATATAACAAAGTGGAGTTTGTTTTTAGCACAAACTGAAGTTTGTTTCATTCAAGAATGTGAACTTAGTAGTTATGGAATCACACCCATGCAGATTCATTACCATTCAACTATCACATTTTCTGTTTATGTTGATTTCTAATTAATTCTCTCCTCAAAAAAAAGAAAAAAAATGGAATGGCTCTCTCAGCCAGACCAGAGCACATAATGATTCCCACTGTTGGATGAACACTGTTGGCCCTGTCTCATGAAAAATGCTGTTATTACCACCCACTAACTCATCAACAGGTCCTGGCTCTCTACAGAATCTGGGTCTCCATCACCCCTATCCACACCCTCTTGTCCTCTATTCACCTCCACTTGGGAACGTGGCCACTTGGAGAAGGGGAAGCTTTCCTCCCTTAGCAACAGCTGAGATGCTGATTCAGTACCTTACATTTTAACCCCCGTAGCAGAGTGCATTCACTTTATGATAGGATTTCTACTTGTGGTTAGGGAAAGAACCCACTATGTTTAGCTCTACAAATGCTTTTTGTTGCAGTTTCAGCAACAGAATCAACTCTAGCTATCGGGTAGGTCATAGGAAAACGAATATGGTTCCAATACTTTTGAAGGATCAACTTGGAATTAGCCCTTAGGTTATTAACTTGTTTAATGGGGAAAAAAGAACATGATATTGAGAGTCTAAAAGGAAGGTTATATCAGAAGAGAAGTTATAGTGTTGTTCTAAATTATTTAGACAGTGTTAATGTGTGTCTCTAAAGGCATGAATTCAGAAAAAAATACCAAAAAAAAAGATTGTATACACAATTGCAAAGGGTTTTACTTCTTATTCTCTTTATTCATTCTTCTGATCTCTTCTATATTTCATAACTTTCCCGTTCCTCCTCACCACCACTATGCCCTTTCTCCCTCCTCCACCCTCCCCCCCCCCGCCCCCACGCACACACACACTCCAGTAATAGGGAATGGGAATTTAAAACCCCAGGACAAACTAAAATTACTGTTAGAAAGAGATGGGAGGAACAAAGAAGAAATGAAATGTTCCCAAGAGCAAAGAACATGTAGATCAATGCACAGTCTCTTCAAAGATTATAATCTGAACATAAATTCCCAAGTTATGGCTAGTTAGAACATTTTCCTCTAATATAAAAATTAATAGGAGAACATATTTTCATGGAATATAAGATACTGGTTCTGTTCTAGCATCAAAAATCTAACAAAAATTAAAATGAGTAAACATATCAGACAAAATGTGTCCTTGCCTTTCCTTCTGATATTAGCGATACAGAATCTACATGCACTTGACATAGAATAGCAGCTACTTACTTGGGTCCACGAGGCTCTAACCTTCTTTTCTAACCTCATCTCATTCCACTCACAGCGCTGTGGTCTCAGTGGTTCCCCTTGGGCTGCTCCTCAGGCCAGTTCTTTCCCAAAGCTTTAAAATGTTTGCATTTTGTGATGCTCACCTATAATACTCTTTCTCAAGTGTTCATGGCTGATTTCTTCTTACCTTGGGCTCAGCTAAAGGGTAACCTTCTCAAAGGGGCCTTCCCTGACCACCATATTTAAAATAGCTCCCCAGAGCTACTCTCCTCCTTATCCACCTGTTTATGTCCTTCACCACTCCGCAATATTTAATCAATCATTTATTTACTTGCTTATTAGCTGATTAGTGTCATGAGGAGAGGAACCAGACATCTTGTTCAGTCCTGCATTTTCTGCATCCTGAGCAGTGTTGGGCACATCATGAGTTATCAGAAATTGTTGTTGAAAACCTTAATCATAGTCTCCACATTGTATATGCAATGCCCATTTTAGTCTGTCTTTTGTTTCTAGTCCTGATTCTTTAGCCTGTGGACACACAAAGCACAGCCCATCAGCCACTAAGTTGGCATCTAGCTACCAAATAGTCATCCTATTTTAGATTTTAGGAATTCTATATCTGCCATCATTTGCTAGCCATTTTCTTAATATGTTGAGCTGGCTTGATTTTAGTGGAAAGTCTAGCTAAGTGCTACCTAATGTTAGGTCTGTTTCATTGCTGTGGTTTTATTTAAAGTATTTATAGGATATAAATATTAGACTCCCTTCAGGAAATTATTATTCAGTAAGAAAAAGAGAAAGGTTTTCCAAGTTCTGAAAGAAATAGTTTCCATTAAAAACAGTGTGTTTCCCCACATAATAATGGTGGGGCCCTAAATGGGCTGTATTCAGAACTGGTGGACACATTCCTCTCTGAGACTGTTGGGAATTTTGTGAAACCATTGGCGTGGCACAAACTTTCGAGTATTCAAGGTTGATTTACTGGGACAAAAGATGTGGCAGATTCTATCATCCTAACTGTCTTAGGTCAGTTAATGTCTTCACTCTTGATTTTGATAAAAGAACAAAGAGAACGTGTATATGTCCTGTGTCTGAATACATATATATGTCTAAATATATATATATATATGTACATATGTACACATGCATACATATCTATATTTAAGTAGTATGCGTGAATTTTAATTAATTTAATGATTACAACATTGGTATATTAATACATTTAAGCCATTAGATGATTCACAGTATTTCAAAAGTAACAAAATTTATATGTTTGTATATATAAACATGTGGCGGTTTCAACAAATTATTAGCCACAAATTATAATAAAGAGCTAGGATAGATCCAGATATTATTGTCTGACAATGTCAAGAAGTATCATATGCCAATAAGCATTTATATTCATTCAAACAGCTTTTGATATTATATTGTTTATACTTAATATTCCAAATTGCCCAAGTAGCTGTGGAGATATAGCCATTGTCAGTACCGCTTGAACGCTTTAACTTATGAGCAAATAAGAAGCATTGGCTCTCAATGTCTTCGGGGGTCGATTCAGAATTTGAAAGAGACTGCCAAGTAATTCAAATTTTTAACATTATGTTTTTCTTAAAGCGAATATTGCCAAAATTCCATATGAAACATCTCTTTCTGTAACCATAACATTACATTAAACTTAAAAACGATTCTGTAATAATCAAGCCCCAAAGTATGATAGAAATGTGCTATCCTAATGTAAGCAAGAAAGTCTACATTTTCTCCAGGTGAATCTCTAATTGATAAACTTAGAAAAGCTTTCATTGTTTTATTTTGAAAACTGTATTTCCTATTTAAGCATCCTTAAAGTGTATGTGATTTGAAACTTGATTTTTTTTTACCAAATGTTCATAGGCATAACTCACAAATGCTTAGATACTTTTTGTTAAATATTTCCTGCTTTGACATTTTTATTATTTAAAAAATACAAATAGCCCTGCTAGCGTGGTTCAGTGGTTCAGCATCAACCTATGAACCAGGAGGCCGAGGTTTGAGTCCCACTGAGGGCACAAGCCCAGGTTGCAGGCTCAGTCTCCAGTGTGGGGCATGCAGCAGGCAGCCCATCAATGATCTTTCTCATCATTGATGTTTCTCTCTCTCTTTCCCTCTCCCTTCCTCTCTGAAATAAATAAAAATATATTTTAAGAGAATAAACAGAAAACACAAATACCTTGTTTGTAAAAATGTATTACTCTCAGGCATTCAATAATAAACAATTCTTTGTTGAGACCTATTCCATAGGCAGCTGCCCTGGGTAGAAGTTGGGACTTATCAAAGGAAACTGTGAAGAAATTATCAAGGCCGCCCAGACCCCTGCCTTCAAACAGCCTTCAGTCAGTGTGTAAAAGGAGAAGACATGGAGGAAAGGACAGATGTAAAAATAACTTTGATTATAGAATTTCACTAGT
>PVJC01032177.1:0-20108 GCA_004026665.1 Murina feae
CCCCCCCCTGCCCACCTGCTGTGGCCCGCTTGTTGGTCTGCTTTCACTCAGCGGCTGCTGTGAAGCTTTACAAACTTAAATTGATCGTATTACTCCCTTGCTTGAAAGCTGCATGATTTAAAGGAGTTTCCCCCTTTTTCTATAAAAGGCTCATTCTTGCAGAGTAACCCATGTGCCTCAGGAGTGCAGGGGTGAGAATAGAGCGTTAAATCATGACACAGGGGAGGCCTGCTGAAAAGAAAAGCCTTTGGGTCCAGGGTCACCTTCACTGGGAAGCCTCTCCAGATTACCCCAGGTAGAAATGGCCTCTGCTTCCTCTGCATCCCCATCTTCTCTGACGAGACACTTAAGGGGGAACCTATATACAATTTTGCATCTGTTTTTTAGTGTAGTTCTCTCCCTCTGTTAGATTAGAAGCCCCTGGTGGACAGGCTGGAGTGCTGTCTTTGGATAAAACCAAGTCTGAACATAGTAGGCCCTTAATTGACCAACCAAATAAATGGCTCATGTGAAAGGCATAGTCTCCATTTCAGAAGCATTTGCCTTGGAGCCTAAACTGAATGTCATTCTCCTGGTCAACATCATTGAAGCTGAAATGTTCAAGCTGTTAAAGGACCATCAACTTTGAAGGGCCCTCACTGGATCTAGCCAAAGACTTCCCGGCCTGTTCTATCCAGTGACATGCAGACCTGTGACTCACTCTTCCTGGACAGAATTCATTGACAAGTTCATTGCCAGTCTTTCATTATCATAGTCCCTCTCCCCCTTCTAACACATTGTGCCAACCCTTTTCCCCACTGACCTACACGGTGAGGCTCTTTCTGTGTTTTGGGGGTTTTGTTTGTTTGTTTGTTTTTTGTTGTTGTTGTTTTTCGCCCTTCCTGGCAAATAAAACAGCTCAGCTTCCTTTAGTATTAAGCTCTTGGGATTTTGTTTTCTCCCTTGACCTCATGACTAGCTAGTGAGCCCCAGGCCCCAGCCATGGCTCTGGAGGGGACCTTCTCTGCTACACTGTGTGTTACAGGACCCTATGCAATGGGCCCTAGACACCTGCCTACTTTAAAATTACATTTTAACACTCCAGAACTCATTTTAGGAAAATAGCACTACACTTACTAAATACAAAAGTACTATAGTGATAATCATATGCTATTGATTCTATACTAATGGTAATAATAGAATAAGAGTAATACTAATATATTAGTAATGCTATGGTAATAGTAATAGTATAGTCATACTAAAGTACTAGAAGACTAAATATAAGATTTTCTTTCCCTGTTCCTGGATTCTTTCTGCTTCACATGTAATTCCTTCCACTCATCACCTAGCCCCTATGCTTCAACTTCCCCAGTTCGGACTTGAGAGTAACAAATTGCTGATAAACACATGTGCTATTGTTTGGAACAAA
This sequence comes from Murina feae, assembly GCA_004026665.1. NCBI lineage: Eukaryota > Metazoa > Chordata > Mammalia > Chiroptera > Vespertilionidae > Murina > Murina feae. Next base: position 1,409 of record PVJC01032177.1, read on the forward strand.
AAAATTATGGAAAATGCAGGTTATAACCTGTGGTGTTTTTTTCTTGTCTTTTTCTTTGTAGGAGATGTCAGTGAAAAGAGGGGTCCAGAATGATTACTAACCTATGACTCCCAACAGTATGACAGGTATCTGTGCTTTTTAATTTTTCTTGGTGTGTCTCCATTTTTGTTCCACTTCACTGAGAATGTAAGGTGTCTAGAAGACCAACCTGAGAGCCTTAGCAACAATAATTTCCAAACCAACAAGTGTTATGAAATGCAAATGCATACCAGGGTACAAATATGCTCTTGTCTTTAGAAACTATGAGATGTGTCATCATCACAGACATGATGGAGAAGAAATGAGAACTCACTGTCAAAGGCTAGTTTTTAGCCATCTTAGGATCACTCTCATCACTGAATACATTCACTCTTTACATTCACTCAGACCAATGTAATAAATAGCTCTTCACACTTACAGACCAGAGTCCAGGCATCTTCCCCAGAGTGGGCTGTCTACTCCATTCAGCAATAATATCAGATTGGAATATGACTCAACCACATAAGATAAAGTGAGCTATAAACTCTTAGCAAGAGACAGAAGAACAACAATATGACCCCCAAGGGACATAAGATTGCAAAAGCACGAATTATTTGTGCAACTCATAGCATAGGGTTTGCAAACTCAAAGCCCCAGGGACCAGGCAGATATGCCAAAGCCTGACACAGATTGGATGTGTAAACAAAACTCTTCTCTCTGAAGAGAAGCCAGTCCTCCACTCTAGGCAATCACTGACAAGCAGAGATGTAGCCCTGTGTGTCCAGAGATGTTGACTTTTCAAAAGTTAGAAACCCAGGTTTTAAATAAAATACCCCCAATTATAAATGTAAGCAATAAATATATAAAAATATTAAAAACTCATGGGCCCATCAAAATGTCTGCTGACTGGAACCAACCATGGACTGTCAGTTTACAACTTCTGCATGCAACTTGCAGCCCAGTACCAGACCGTGGCTGTCCTTTTAGGTACTATGATAGGAGGGCAGTACCCATAGACTTCTATGTATCATGGGTACACCCTCCCTTTTGATCATCTATTTATGTCACCTCCCCACCCAGTGAAGAACTAAATGGACAGGATAATTCTTCCCAGAATTCATGCCCCAGTAGCACTGAGAAATTGAAGCAACCGAAAGTTGCTGCTCAGCCTTCTGGAAGTTTACAAGTCTTATGTAAGGACCATTACATTGTATCTCCCTAACATCACTGCCCCACCTCTACCCATCTGCGCTTGTGTTCCTGGTGCAGCAAGATAGAATGCCAGAATGCTTCACACCTATAAGAAGTGAGGGTCTCAGAATCACCTTCTCGCCTCATTTCTCATGAACAGCATCACAGTGTACCCACTGCCATTTCCATTCCAATGATGACCTGGCCGATCCTCTTTCCCACTTAAATTTCACACTTTCTGTGTCATAAACCTGCTCGTTCAGTGAGAAATTTGTGTGGATTAAGCTTGGCTAAGCCTCCATATGTTTGCTGCTCTGAGTGGGAATCTCAGCAAGGAGTGGTGGCCTAAGTCTTTGCAGCCACAGGCATGTGTGAGCACACAGGCGCCAGACAGCAGTACTGCAAACCAAGGGAAAGTGCCCCTCTGATCAAGGACAGCGTAGGATCACGTGCGACCCACGGTGGCTCTCTACTCCTTGAAAATCTGCCTCCAAAGATATGTTCTCAAAGAAAGCACCCTCCTGAGACATGAACATAGTAAAACTTGGTGTAAAAGTGGGTGATCCCATGGTGTTGGCTTGCTTTAAGGTTGGTTCTAGATAGAGTGCGGTACTGAACATCTATCCTAGATTCTTATAGGGCAGGGGTCGGCAACATTTTTTTAAGGGCCAGATAGTAAATATCTCTAGCTTTATACACTACGTCATCCTGCCGTTATAGCATGAAAAGCCATGGACTATGTATAAACAAATGGGCTTGTCTGTGTCTCAATAAAACTTTATTTAGAAAACAGGTAGCAAACCAGCTTTGGCCCAAGGACTAGAGTTTGCTGACACCTGTTCTAGAATCCAAGATAGTCCAGAACATCTTATTGTTGAGCAGAATCTCCAAGACCAAGTCAGCTGATCTTTAGGACTGAGCTAGGACTCTGGGCCCGCTCCAGAGCAATTGTGGACTAAGCCAGCTTTCAGCCAATCTTGTGAGAGCCGAATGCTTTCCTTGCAGGCTGAGTTGAAACCCAGCTGCCTCCCAGTGAGCTTTTGCTTTCCAGCTTTGCTCCTTAGAGTAGAAACTAACAGAAGTTCTATTTTCAAGAAGAATCTACTCCATACACACATATGCCTGGTATGTTAATGGATTCAGCTGAGAAAATTATCACTTTAGACTCCTTTGTTTGTAGATGAAGTAAAAAAAAATGCCTCTTCTCTCTCTTTTGCTATGATCTTGTACTACATGTTTATTTTTAAATCCTAAAGGGAGACCATAATAAAGTTGTAACATGTCGCAACTAAGCCCTTGCTTTAGGAGCATAATTTAAAGGGCAAATATGCATAATTTCTTCTTTGAAAAATGTAATAGGTAATATTATTGCTATGCAGTACAGGAAACCAATTAACCTTTATGAAAAGAAAACCATTATTTTATATGAACAGGAGTGAGAACATTGAATCTCTTTTCCTAAAACTAAGGAGACCAGCATCTACTCTAATAAAAGAGTAATATGCAAATTAACCATCACTCCCAGATACCTAAGCCATGCCTACCAGCCAAGCCACGCCCTCCAGCTAATCAGAGTGGCTGTATGCAAATTAACCCAGCCAAGATGGAGACCGGCAGCCACGGAGCTAGAGCAAACAGGAGGCTTCCGTTGCAACTGCCTGCCTAGGCCAGCTGGGCCTCAGCTCACGGCAACAATGTTTCAATTATAGAAGCCACAGAGCTGAAGCAAACAGGAGGCTTTGTTACCTGCCTAGGCCTCAGCTCACAGCAACAATGTTTCAATTATAAAAGATAAATAAACCCCAGAAACCTGCTTCCAGCCAGCCTCACTGGGACGTTGGGTCAATGGAAGCTGTGGGCGGCCTGAAAACGGCCCTCAGCCCCCCACCCAGGCTTCCCAGGCACCCCAGTAGGGACCCGAACCCTGAAGGGCTGTCGGCAGCCTGAAAACGGCCCTCAGCCCCTCACCCAGGCTGGCCAGGCACACCCAGCAAGTGGACATCCCCTGAGGGGTCCCAGACTGCAAGAGGGCACAGGCTGGGCTGAGGGACACTCCCCTTCCTGAGTGCACAAATTTTTGTGCACCAGGCCTCTAGTTTTTAAATAAAAAAGCCACCTCAGACATGCTGCTTATTAAAGTTATATTTTGTATAAACTCAAATGGAAAATTCTTTTCCGGGGTTACTTAATATCAGCTATGATGGCATTAGATCATGCCAAAATTTTCTCACTGCTTTCTTAACCTAAATTTGAAATTAGGACTGTGTGAAATAACTCATTGAAAATACCGATGTATAAAAGCTAAAGTAAGAAAGTGCCTTAATATATTAATCTAGAATTAAGTGCTGCTTCCTAGATAATCTGAGGGGAATTTACTAAAATTTGTGACATTATAATGAACTCCACTTTGCATAAAACCATGATTCACAGCATAAAGGAGTTTGTTCTAAGCTATGAATACCTAAAATGTTAAATAGCAAAAGTTTGAGGCTTTTGGCTGTGGTTGGAAAGGAAACTAAGAACTCAGACTCCTAGAGGCCAGAAACAAGGATCCATTATGTTGGCCCTGAACATGGCTTCACGGAATTAATATCCAATGCAAAGTCGAGCCCTGTTGTGATGCTGTCTTTTTTTCCTCAAGGCATTACTGTTCAGTGCACTCCAGGTCTAGGAGAGCGATGTCTGCAAGGATCTAACAGGAGCTTTCTTTGTTGTTGCCCATGTGCTTTCATGGTCATCCTCAGAGTGTTTGCTTCCTTGTCGGGATAGAGACATTAGTTAAGGAAAATGGAGAGCTGCAAAGATGTGTGTTTTTTTTTTAAACTTGCATCTCCCATTATTCCTTTAGGTTAAATATGTTCATGTTTATTGCCCACTTGCATTTCATTTGCAACTCAGTTGTTCACATTTATCGCCCAGTTCCCCTTGGTCGATACTATGTTTTTCTATTATATGTTGGAGTCGTTTATTATATACTAGGGGCCCAGCACACAAAATCGCACAAGACCCAGACCCGCCCCACCAGCAGGACCCCCGGACTCGCAGCACAGAGCCGTGGGACCCACCTCTGCGCCAAGCACACAGTGTCAAGTCCCTGCCCACCCATGCGCACCTCGCCACACACGCAGCCCCCCCCCCATCTGCACACGCCTACTGCACCCTCCTGGTGATTGGTAGTTACAGCATGAGGGGGTCATGACCACATAGGCTTTTATTAGTGTAGATTAAGAATAGTAACTAAGCAAGTTACCGAATCCATCTAGATCTTGAAATCCTTATCAATTAAAGGAGAAAAGTAAAATTAAATCATCTCTAGCTCCCCTTCCACTTACTTTTAAGATTAGATTATCTATACTTAACATTTGAAGGCTTATAAATCACACTTTCATAAAGTAAGACATGGGCACGTTGATGGTTGGTGTAAAACAAGCATGTCGAACTCTCGGCCAGAGGGCCACATGCCTCATTTATTTGACCTCTGAGTGTTAGCCTTTGAGTTTGACATGCTTGGTGTAAAGGAAAAGGGTGCCCTGGGGCAAGGTCATCTGTGTTTTGAGACTATCCCACTGGACAAATTTTCCAGAGACAAACAAAACATCTAATTTGGCAAAACTTGGTGTTTTATTGTAAAGCCCATGTCATTTTTCAAAGGTGACCCTCCAAGTGTTCCTTGGGCTTTTCAGCTGCTCCCTAATGACCGTATCATTCCTTCAGAAAGAGAATCACAGTTGCGTTCATGCTCTGCAACTAAGCACAGTGTCTTTCCATGGGATCAAAACATTGTTGGCAGCAAAATAATGACACCCTCAACTATAACGTGTCATGTTAGCAGCATACATATCGTTAACATTTCCCAACGTCAGTAAATGCTACAAACCATTGCGTTCCTGGTTACTTATACAGTGAGAGTCCCTAACTGTTAAGCTTTTAATATAATGTTATGTCAGTAATGTTATAATGAACTGCATTGTACATCGTATTGCACCTCTGATTATTTCCTCAGGATCCCATTCTGCTAAGTACAATGCTGGCTCAGGGGGGATGCACATCTCTGAAAGCCTTTTCTGTTGCCAAATTGCACCAGATTATTGGCCCGTTGAGGCACCCACCAGCAGTGCAGTGTCCATTTCATCGTAGTCTCTTTAACTTTGGATTTGTTTTTGGTAGTTTATTTTTGAGGAAGCTATTTATTAAACAAAACTTTATCACACTTTTTAAAACTTACATTTTTTCTTATAATGAATTTGACTACACACACACACACATACACCCATTGGTTAGCCACTTAAAGGTCTTCGTTTGTAACCTATCTGTTCATCTAACTAATCTATTGTGTCATTTATCTTTTTCCTATGATTTATATATTAAAAAATTAATTCATTATCTATCAGATATTACACATATTTTTCCCATTTTAGTATTTGCCTCTGCTTTTTGCCTATGGTAATATTTCTAAATCTTTTCTTCTTTTGAAGTAATTCCATAATAATAGAAAAGTTGCAAAATAATTCCCAGCTATTCTTTACCCAGAGCCCTCGAATGTTAACATTTTACCACATTTGCTTAATTCTTTCCCTCTCTCTTCCTATCTCACCTACATAATTTTTATTTTGAACCACTTACTAGTAAGTTATAAACATGATAGCATGGCATTCTTTAATATACAAAAATGTTTAGTTTGCATATAGTGAGCTCTATTGAGGTGTCATTCTATGATCTATGTCTTTGTTATCAAGCTTATGAATGTGTTCTTGTAAGTACAGAGGGACGGAATTCAGTGGGTTTTTTATAACCAGTTGACATTTCTATTTCAGTTTATAGTTCTTTTTCATTAACCACAGGAATGACTAAAGTCAGAGATTTTTCTCAGCAAACACATGCTCATATTTACCTTTCACGCACCAGCCGGACGACCTCCCACAGTACCCAGTCTAGCCTCTGGGGACAGGGAGGGAAAAACCTGGAAATGCTTCTGTCCCTTCTCCCAAAGTCAGGCCAGCCAAAGCCCAGGCTTTTGTACTGGTTACCCCTGCGAAGGACATAACCATCGAAGCCAGACATGGTCTCCTCTTCCTTTCCCATGTCACCCCAGGCCCAGGAGGCTTTGTATTGATTGACACACTCCTGGCGCAGTTATTCTGCAAGGGCATCTGGAGGCGTGCTTCAGTTTCTTCCAAATTCCTGTTTCCCCAGTTGCAGCCAAAAATAAAATGTGGCCTTCAATTCCATAGAGCCATCTAAGCACAATACAAATGTTGCCACAAATAGTTTTGGAGAAAGGAAACTACCAAGTTGCCCAAATAGCTAGGTCGCCTGTTGATGGAGCCAATGACAAAAAGGATCTTTTATTCTATGTCTTGGGCATTTAACCCCATGAATCAGCTCCCTCCTTAGCATGGTGTCACTTCTTTAAAAAATAATCATAATATCCTCAACAATAAAAATAAATTAATGTTTAAAAGATCTCACTGCAAGTAGGCTAGAAAGGAAACATCAGTCTTCCCTGGAAATGCCTACACACATCATTGAAAATCTTTAAGTTCCTCCTCCATCATCTCTCCCACAGATCGCTCCTCATTGTAACTGCTGAAATCTCATGTAATCTTCTCCCCCTCATCCCAAAGGCTAGAAATCCTTGTGTGTTGAGGCTGCATACACTGCTTCCCTCCCCCTCCAGTTTGAATCCTCCCTGCTCTCTCACCTGGTAGCCCCAACTGCTCATGTCCTTGAAGATTATAGCACCTTCTCCCCACCATTCCCGTTATATCCCTTTTTTAATTTTAATTTCTAGTTTTCAATTACACTCTACTTTTAATATTATAATTATTTTATATTAGTTTCAGGTGTACAGCATAAAGGTTAGACAATCATGTACTTTACAGAGTGATCCCCTCAGCTATTTCCAGTACCAGCCTGGCACCACACATAGTTATAATGTTACTGACTATATTCTCTATGTCTTTTTTTTTATATCCCTGGGACTATTTGTAACTACCAGTTTGTACTTCTAAATCCCTTCACCTCCTCCTTCCAGTACCCCAACCCTTTTAAGACCCCACTCAGCAAATAAACAGAATTTCTCTTCTAAGGAATACACCTTAGAAAGCAAGGGAAGGGAAAATCATATATGTTTATAATTTTACATATTTTCTCCTGTTACACATAAATGGGTAGAAGAAGAGGAAAGTCACTCTGAGGTGTCCAGTATGGGGAAGAGAGGAGATGAGCACCTCAGTTCAAGATTTTCTCCAGTTTCTACCATAACAAGGGGGAAATAAAGAAAACAGAATTTCTGCACAGCTAATATATAGCCCTTCATTTAAAACACAAAAGCAACAGGAACAGAAAACAGAAGGAACAATGATCCTTTATATGAGTGAGTATAGACTTGGACCTTGCCATATAGTCTACCTGGAGAAAACTGTACTCCTGCACTCTGATTGTCTCTGTTTTCTCATCCCTCCCCAGCCTCTTTAACTTCCTGAAGTTCTCCTGAGAGAGGACTGTTAATGAAAAGACCAAGTAAATGAAATCACACCAAATCCAGCCAGATTAGTGAAAATCTTCTCTCAAAACTCTTGAGGCCTCTGAGACAATTAGTTGTAGAACAACTTCACTCTCCAAACTTGAACTGCAGCCAAGACACCAGGAAGTTGAAATATTAAGAGAACGGGGCTTTATAGGGTGAAATATGGAAGCAGAAGAGTTGGGGGGAGGAAATGATTTCTTTACCAATAACTCCTATGTTCTTCCAAGAAGCCACTCTTTACAGCCTTTGGCTTCTCCTAAACTCCTAACCCTAGCCTCCTTGTCCCTGCTCCACACCCCACCTCAATTGTCACCACCATTATCAACATTACTACTACCATCATCATCATTGACCACCATTATCACACCGTCACCATTCCCATGAACTCCAAGACTGTTGTCACCAAGAATTGGCTGGCACATCCCTCCCCCAACTTCTAACACAAATAACAACCTTAACCTACCAAGGTTCTGTCAGAACCTATCATCCTCTCTAATCTCCCACATGCCACTAAAGTCCACAGCAGTTGCACATATGTAGGTGCAAGGTCCTTCAAAAGAATTGAAAAGAATTTTTCCCAAAATAAAATGTACTCCCTGAAGAATATGTGAAGTTATTTTGTTTGCAATGGGCCAAGAGTTATTTTTCTACGCCATCACCACCCATTCTCACCCCAAACTGGAAAGTCCCAGGCTCCTGTTTTATCCCTCTTGGCCTTTTTTCCCCCAGTCTTGGCAGTGACGACATTCTCGCTCTACAATTTGCCTGTGCTGTAGAAGGGACACTACTGTGCAAGTCCAACCTCCAAGCTGGTAGAGTGCAGATGCATTTGTTTTGATGCTGATGCTGAGCTGAGAGTAGTTTTCTCCAATCCTCACCTTTTACCCATCATCAGGCAAAGGCCAGTGTAGTGAAGTCACATGCCCAAAGTCACCACAGAGGACTTATGTGTTTAGACCATCAGCGCCCCCTGCAGCTGGCAATAAAAAGAAAATTTCAAACACCACTGGTTTCCCATATCAGACTCCATTCTACTCATATAACATCAAATGGTGGCTCTCATCTTTCTGCCAAGACCCTCTTGTTATTTACCACCGTCACCACCTCCCTTGAATCTTGTGGTTTCAAACGTTTACCTGCCAAACTCTATTTTTAATAGAATTCATTGCCTATTTTTAGTAATCAAGAACAAAAATAATCTGATATATTTGATGAGCAGGATGAAATGACCAATGTTCCCATACTGCACAGATATATAGAAAAATTTATATATATATATATATATATATATATATATATATATATATATATATATATTTCTTAAATTAGAAGGCATAAGATTTTTCATGGAAGTGGCATAGGTTGCCTCATATTACTGTACTAGAGGCCCAGTACATGAATTCATGCACAGGTGGGGACCCTTAGCCTGCCCAGCGATCAGGTTGATCAGGGCCAGTCAGGGGGAGGGACCACGGGACATTGGCTGTGGGAGTGCACTGACCACCAGCTTCTGCGTTGAGCATCTGTCCCCTGGTGGTCAGTGCACATCATAGCAACCAGTTGTTCAGTCGTAACAATCACTTAGGTTTTTGTATAGAGAGATAATTTCTCTTGGGCCTTTTCAAACTTTATAAATTGCTTATAGTTTTCCTCAGTACTACTTTTATGGACCTCAAGTTAAGAGCCATTTGAATGAGTAAATTCTGTGTTTTAATTTCCTCAACTCTAAGTAGGAATTATACTCCTAGAATACTTAGCTAAATAGAACTATAAATGAAGCCATCAGAATTCCAATTACTACTGGCATTGCCTTTAATCAAAAATGTCTTTCAGTATTATTATAAAATCTTTCTTCAAAAATGATGTCTATGTAGTTGAATATAAAATAGCCTATCATACTCAATGCATAATGAAAATATTCATGAGAATTTCAATCATTTGATACTGTGCACCAAATTAGATCAAGAAATCATTGACATAAATCAGAACATTATTTTTTCAACAGAAAATTCTAATTAGATTTAACATTAGCACATCTACAATATTGGATTCTAGGTGTTTTTCAGCTGGTGATTTTTTAAACATGCGATACCTGACTATTTAGTCAGGGGCACTGATCTCTTTTCCCTTAGATCGTCAAATTAAAAAATGACAACAGCCAATACAACAGTAGCTATCTGGTGTGAATGAATCAAAATTACACTTTTTTTTGTCAGATTGGCAAAGATATATTTTCTTTTTTGGTATGCAGCAGAATTTTAGTAATTAGTTTGTGTGTGCCATTAGATAAGAAAAGTTGAAAATCACTGTCTAGGGAAACAGCAGAGATAAAAAAGAAAAAAGCACAGAGTCTAGATGAGTAAGTAATATGGAATAGTCATTTTCACTAGCAAGAACTCAAACGTAAGGCTCTCTTTTTTATGTATTTTATTTATTTCAGAGGGAAGGGAGAAGGAGAGAGAGATAGAAACATCAATGACGACAGAATTGTCGATGGGCTGCCTCCTGCATGCCCCCACTAGGGACCAAACCCAGGCATATGCCCTCGACCAGAATCAAACCCAGGACCCTTCAGTCCACAGGCCAATGCTCTATCTTCTGAGTCAAACCAGCCAGGGCTAAATGTGAGTGCTCTTGCTTCTTCAATGCACAATCTGAAAATTTGATAAGATTTCTTTTTTTTTTTTTTGGCCCTATGCATCTAAGCTATGAAGATAAGTTTGTCCCGGAAATCCCGGGATAGAATAATTTATGGACTAATGATACATCTGAGAGACTGAGAGGTCAAGTAGAAAATGTCTCAATTGTTCCTATTGTTTGGGATTGAATTGACAGGGTGAGAATTCTGTGAAACATGTTTAATGTGCAAGATCTTAAATCATAATGATTTGAGATACAAACAAATACTGGTTCGGTTCCAACAAAAGTAAACAGAGAAACATCAAAGCTGAGAGCCCTCTTCAGGGTTGGTGGCCTTTACATTGTAAAGCATCCTTTTCAAATCAGAGGAAGGTCTTCACAGGTAGCCCATGGGTCCCTGGGACCAGAGCGCAGAAAGGCTGCCACTGCACTTGCTGACAGGTCAGGAAGAATGTGCAGACATCTCACAAGAAGCAAGAAGACAGTATCTGCATCCCCGGCATTGCCGAGGCCTAGGTTTCCTGGCCGAGGCTCTCCCCCTTGGGGTGGGGTGGTGGGGGAGGGGGAGGACTCTCACCTCTCTATAGCCCTCCTCGACTCCTCGTCTCTCAGCTTTTGTTTTATTGCGTCCTATGATTTCCAAATAGGACAGAGGAGCTTTCTATTTGTTTTGTTTGAAAGCCTGCCTATTTTTTTACTCTCATTTCATTCTATGAGGCTCTCTTTTCTTTCTCCTATTTGCTTTTATGTCTTTCTTTTAAGTGCAGGATGGCATGGGTGCCAGGAAAATGATGAGGACAATATGTCTCTGAACCAGGAAAGTGTTTATCATCTTCCCTCTAGTTATCTCTGCACCAATCATTTTTAATGCCCCCCAAACCATGTCTGCATTGCTGACCCCTTAAGATGCAACCGAGGTGCCCAGGGCACAGGCTGGTGTCCAGTGTGGCTCTACCCCTTCAGCTGTGACCTTGGGTAGTTGCTTTTCCTTTCTTTGCTTTTTAAAAATATTTTATTGATTTTTTACAGAGAGGAAGAGAGAAGGATAGAGAGTTAGAAACATTGATTATGAGAGGAACATCGATCAGTTGCCTCCTGCACACCCACCACTGGGGATGTGTCCGCAACCGAGGCACATGCCCTTGACCAGAATCGAACCTGGGACCCCTCAGTCCACAGGCTGACACTCCATCCACTGAGCCAAACTGGTTAGGGCACTTTTCCTTTCTTAATACTCTGTTTCTCCATCTGTGAAATGGAGGTGATCGTTTTTTATTTCAATATTAGTATAAGGGTCAAAAGAAATAATGGAATGTGCTCAGCACCATGGCTGAAACGTTGCTAGCCTAAGTAATAAATGCTGGATGCCATCATCAACCACCACCATCTCCTCAGTATCTTCAGGCCAAATGTACCATCCCTGCCAGAATAGCTTAAGGAGACAAAAGCAGCTGTCCTGTTATCTTACTTCAAATACATTAGAGGATGGGTTTGATACATTCCACAACCACCTGGAATCAGAGACCCCAAGAAACTCAGTCACCTCACAGTTTTGCCTAAGGCTGGTTTTCTCAACTTCAGCACTATTGACATTTGGGGATGGACAGGACTTTGTTGTGGGGGCTAGCCTGTGCATTGTAAGATATTTAGCAGCGTCCCTGGCCTCTACTCACAAGATGTCAACACAGCACACACATACACTCAAGTTATGACTGCCAGAAACATCTCCGGACGCTCCCAGCTGTCCCTGGGAAGGCAGAAAACCTGGCTGAGGACTGCCAGCCTAGGACGGCCCAGAGGCACTCATGGTAACTACAGTCTCTGTATCTCCTTTCAAATCAATATATGGATCCACCAAATAACCCTCATACAGAGGTGACATACAGGAAGCTCCTGCCTCACTTTGACAGTGTCCCTCCTCCACCCCCACCCTTTTCTCATCCTTCCAGGTAAATGTAACCCTAGAATTGAGGCCGTTGTGTGAATGAGGCCATCCCAGGGGGTCTTCTGCCCATTCTGCTTAGGGAAGCAAGTTTGGATCATTTCGTGACACTTGCCACTTTCCTTGCCACATCATTCTAAATAGACATAGCAATGAGAACATGTATTTAGGTTGAGGAGCACTTTGTACCACCATTTCAGTAGCTCAGTTTGCTCTGCAAAGGACATATGGCAGACAAACAGGATAATTGCTAATAGCCCAATACTTTTCGTTCTTTTGGTTACTATTTGGTCAGAAAATAGGCCAGACTTTCATAAAGCTGTAAATGTTTGTATCTTAAGCTGTGACCTTTTTGTTTTTCCCTTAAAAAAAATCACGCCTTTCAAGTTCTCAGCATCAATGTTCTCAGACCCTAGAGTTTTATGGTCGGAATCAGGCAAATCATTTGGACATAATGTCCTTCCTACATTTCTAAATAAACATGCCCTCTGACTCCATTCTTTTGGAGGAGAGATTTTGCTTTCTGAAGCCAAGTTTCCTGAGGAAATAGATGAGTCTCTCTCAAAGCAATATTTGTGCTAAGAGATGGTCCATCATAATTTCCATAGGATTTCCCCTCAGGGCAGCTTGGCCCATCTTGAGGAAGCTTCCAGGCACAGCACTGCCTTTTAACTAGTTTTGTGATTTGTGAGAAAATTATTTATTTCTCTGGGCAATTGTCTCGCCTATAGGGTGTAGTATAGTGGTCATGAAAACAGTTTCCTATTCGTTATCGATAACTTTGAGCAACATCTTTAGCTCTCTCAGCTAAAGTTTCCTCACCTGTGAAATGGGCTGACAATACCTCCTTCACAACCATTGCTGTAATGAGTAAAACACAGTAAGCGTCCTGCCTGGCACATAGTAGGCCTTCTACATGAGTTAGATTTCACTATCATAAACTCAAAATGAAATCATCCTTTTGTCAGTTGTAAATTATTGCCCTGATCAGTTTGGCTCAGTGGATAGAGCGTCAGCCTGCGGATTGAAGGGTCCCAGGTTCGATTCCGGTCAAGGGCATGTACCTTGGTTGCTGCACATCCCCAGTAGGAAGTGTGCAGGAGGCAGCTGATCGATGTTTCTCTCATTATTGATGTTTCTCACTCTCTATCCCTCTCCCTTCCTCTCTGTAAAAAATCAATAAAATATACTTTTAAAAAATAAATAAAATAAAATAAAATAAATTATTTATTGTCCTTTTAACCTTTCAGATGGGCGGCTAGAAAACAAATCAATTCTTTGTTAGCTTGGATGTTCTAATTGTTTGCTTATTTTTGCCTTTTTTATAAGTTTTTTGGCCACTTGGAGGCAGAGTCCATACCACCATAAATAATAACTTTTTAAAAAATATTTTTTATTGATTTCAGAGTGTAATGGAGAGGGAGATAGAGACAGAAACATCAATGATGAGAGAGGATCACTGATTGGCAGCCTCGTGCATGCCCAACACTGGGGATCAAGCCCGCAAAGCGGGCATGTGCACCGACAGGGAATCAAACCAAACCGTGACCTCCTGGTTCACAGGTCAATGCTCAACCACTGACCCACACTGACTAGGCAACATTAACTTTTTGAAAAATTCTCACCAGCACTCACTCACTCTGGGAAACAGAATCACTCTGTGCACAGCTGTCTCTTATTTGATAAATTTACTGGAAGAAAAGACATTTTAATTAGAAAAACAGCTCTTAGTGTTTGAGGTATAGAGTGAAAATGTCAGGATTTGAACAGTGTTAAGATTGAGCAATAAATCCCTGTGGTCTACTAAAAACCATACGTTTTCAATTAAAAGATCTTGGGACAAAGAATCAAAAGACCCAGCTCAGCTCTTCCTCTGTCTGGGTGACTTTGAATAAGAAAGTGATCTAGGGGAGGCTGGGGAAGGTCGGGGGATGGGGGAGGAGGAGACATATGAACTACTCTTTGTAATATTTTAAGCAATAATAAATAAATAAATAAATAAATAAATAAATAAATAAGAAAGTGACCACTCTGAGCTTTAGTTTCTTTATTTCAACCCTCTCATTATATATTCTGTTCCATAGAATTTATTTTGCCTGTGATAATCATCTAAGTCATTCGGTGTTGACTTCCTAGGGCTGATGTGGTTGGCTAGGCCCCCTTGAGTTCAGATCCTGACTTTATCATTTAGTCACTGGGTGACCTTAGGTAAGTTGTTCAACCTCTCCGTGTCCCAGTTTCCTCATCTAAAAATAAATGAGGATAATATTTCTACTTCACAGAGTTTTTGTAAAGATAGAATTTAAAGTATTCAGAATGGGTGCCTGGCATATAGGAAGCATACATTAAATATTAGCTATTTTTTTTATTATTTCATTGGCCTTCTGTAGGGAGGAAAACCTTAAAAAGATGAAATTCTAATCAAATTTCTAGGTGTTTGGGATTTTTTCCATTTAATGAGCCAAATTTACCAGCTAATCACTTAGGAAATAAAGACATTAAATATCCATCATCCTCACTTCCCTAACCTGCAATCCATCAAACACTACTTTCCCCTTTGATTCCTGAATAGGAAAAAAATCTTCTCTCTGTATAGTAAACATTTTAAATTGGGTAACCCTCATGTTTAACAAACTCTATCTACTTTAAATGGAGACTGTGTCGCCAGCACAGTGCCTCAAACTTCAATCAATGTGCACGTGAATCGCACGACAATCTTATTAAATTGCAGATTCTGACTCATCAATTCTGTAGCCAGACGCCCGAATTTCTAACAAGCTCCCAGGTGATAGAAATGCTGCAGATTCTCAACTACACTTCCGGTAACCAGGCCTTGGAAACCCATGAGCCATTTGAGGATGGTGGGCACAAGGCAGCACACCTGGCCCTCAATGGGGCAAGCATGTTAGAGAGAGGCAGGCCTGTGAGGAACCACTGCAGACACCCCTCTCCAGCCCCAGGCTCAACAGCTCTATTTTAAGTAATTGAAAAGTTAAAAAAAAAAAAAAAAAAAAAGGTATGAAAAGGACAATAGAAATTCTACCTACTTCTCTTGATTCTCCTGAACTGTAAAAACATCATAGAACAGCCCTAGCTGTTTTGGCTCACTGGTTAGAGCGTCGCCCTAGGGACTGAAGGGTCCCAGGTTCTATTCTGGTCAAGGTCATGTACCTTGGTTGCGGGCACATCCCCAGCAGGGGGTGTGCAGGAGGCAGCTGATCGATGCTTCTCTCTCATTGATGCTTCTAACTCTTATCCCTCTCCTTGCCTCTCCGTAAAAAATCAATAAAATACATTTTTTTTAAAAAAATCATAGAACAGATGGCACCATGCGGTTTGACCCTCCTGCAATGCTAAATTCTCTTCCAGGAGACAGGCAGGAGGGAAACAATGTAATCCTCCACACCATGTCTGCTACTGGGACAGGAAACCTGAGGTACACAGATGCTGCTAAGCCAGACCCTCCCGGAGAACACACCTTACAGGGGCTGTCAGACACCAGGGCCCACTTCGTGAAGTGTGGGTTAGATGGACTTAGCAGTATTCTAAGGGCCTGGAAAAAAGCCCGGAAGCTCCTTCTCTCAAGGAGCCCTGGCCTATCTGAAAGCTTACCCGCTGCAGGGCAGAGCGAGGAGATGCGTGTGCGGGGGTAGCATTTCTGTTCCTGAACAAAAGGAAAAAGCAAACCTTTCCAGACTGAAGTGTGTCCCGCCTAAATGAATTCTGCATAGTTACTTATAGGCACAAAAATATATCAATGGAAAACGGTAGTGAAGGGGAATCTGTAGACTTTGACACCAGCAAATATTTTTGTCCATGTTGTTAATCCCAGAGTGTGATGGAAAGAATATGTGTGCTTTGCTGCCAAGTAAGGAGACTCTCTTTAGAGCGTGAAGTGTCACATCGACCTGCTCACCGAAGAGTCACAGTGTGTCTTTCCATTTGAGAAATTGTACATCTCGAAGTTTATTCTTTATTAAGGTGACCAGACGTCCTGCTTTTGGCGGGACAGTCCTGATTTTTAACAACTTGTCCCGCGGTGTTTTAAAAAAAGTCCCGATTTTTGGAAAGAGACATATATACTCCTCTTTGTAATGTTTTAAGTAATAATAATAAAAGAACCCCCCTGGTCAATAGTGTCCCACTTTACCAATGTTAAAATCTGGTCACCTTATTCTTTATCCACAAATTATGCTCCAGTTCTGGTTTCCCAGGTCAGAAAAGATTCCCATGCATTTTCTGCTTTTGAAAGGGGTATTTCAAGCTTGGGAACATAAAATGGGGTCTCTCTTATAGGCTACCTCATGTTTTGTTTTGTTTGTTTTTTGTGGTGTGTGTGTTTTTTCACAAAAATGTGGGTTCAGATTGGCAACAAGAATAAATATTATGATCTGAACTTTCATGCAGGAGAAATCTAATCCTGGCAGCAAACATCTGTTCCCTTTTATGTGCATTTGTGGTTCGTTAATAGGAATGTTTCTGCAACAGCTGTAGCTTTTCTAATATCCTAAATGGAATCACCCTGGCCTTTAGAGTAATTACCTCCAAGTTTGAGTCATCTGACCTGAGGCTTCTCCGATCTGATCAAATTGGTATGAATTATGGAAAACCAAGTGCCCATTCCTGGGGGAGGAGTCCATTGTGCCCTCTGGAGAGCGCTCGCCCAGTCTTTGGGGCTCTGGTCAGTGTTCCAACAGCCAGCACATTCGGATGTGGTTAAATAATTATAAGGTGTTGCCCATGAACGTGGTCACCGCCATGTTTTCATGCAGTGAAATTCCAAGTGGCATTTCCACCATGATCTTTTCACTGCGTTTCACACTAAACTTTAAAAAAAAGGTTCTAAATGCACACTTGTCAAAAAAAATTAATGGTTTTAACTTATTATCAAGAGATTATCATCGTAGCGTCTAGTTTCAGAATAATGATGTGAGTTTTCTATAGCGCTGATGATTGTTTTTCATCTGGATGGTGATTGCCTAATGGAATAGACAGAAAAACTAGAGAAGTTGGAGCAGCCAGATAAGGGAAAGATTTGTTTCTCTCTTAGCAGCGCCCAGATCTCACTCACTTAATGGACTGAGAAACCCTGCCAATGAAACAAGAGAAACCCTGAGCGATAGCAAATGTAAATTCAGCTGCACACAGGGCCAGAGAAGGCCAGTCTCACCAAGAGGGAAAATTAATAGGCAGGTGCCCAGTAAAAGAAAGACAAAACCATATAGCAATGGAAAACAGCCTACCTGAACAAAGAAGCTAATTTTGCAAGACTGTGCCTACAAGAAAATATTTCTCAGGACACAGTTCACGTAATCAGACAACGGCCGAGCAAGGGCCTCCGCAGATCCGACTTTATCTAGTCTCTGAAGTAAAGCAGCAGAGTTCATCTCCAGAAATATACCCTCCTATTGGAATGTTTGAGAGCGGATTACATGCTCCTCGGTATGCCAGCCATCCAGTCACAAATTTTCAAATAAAACCTAAATAAAGAAGTAGCATTTTCTTCTCAAATCACAGCATCCAGTTTCTTTAGGGACCTCTGCTGCAGATCTTGAAATAGTCATAGACACATAGCACTTGGGGAGAGGAGAAGTGAAGAAAGGTGATTTGCGCAAACAGTACGGGACCAAGAGAAGGCAATGAGCAAGGGCACTTATCTGAAAAGCTGGAGCATAGAACAAGCACAAAGAGGAGAAATATTGATTCCTATTTCCCACTGGGCTGCAAAGGAGAGGGCGAGAATGCAGAAGGCTGCCAAGTTTAATTAAATTCCACTCAAGGCAGTGAGCATTCATGAATGGACAAGGCCCCATGCTACATGCTGGGGTACATAGCTAAACAAGCTATGGTCCCAGCTATTAAGGATCTCACACACCTAAACAGGTGAACTAGTAATTATAGTACAGGGGTATATTGTAACACACTCTAAATAGGAACATGGGAATCACCGGTTAACCTCTCTCCACCTTTATTTTCTCATTGGTTAAAATGACAGACACACTGTCTGTTTCTTGGCATTGTTATGTGAGTGCCTATAGCTGTGGGAATTGAGAGACAGATTAAGTTAATTGGAATCTAATAGTGGGGGGTGTAGATACTGTTAACGTAAAAAACATTCAGACCTGTGAATAATTTTGTGAGTATATTTGAGCCAAACTGTTGATAATTGCCGGGAAGCAATATTATCTAAACTAATAAAAGCGAAATAGTAAAATTAACCGTTTCTCCGAGACAGGGTAAGCCACGCCCACCAGCCAATCAGAGTGGCTGTATGCAAATTAGCCCAGGCAAGATGGCAGATGAATCATGGAAACCAGCGGGCAGCAGAGTGGGCTGGGCAGGTGGTGGCTGATGCCTTGCAGGGTCCAGGCGGAAAGGCC
>PVJC01032178.1:6059-20212 GCA_004026665.1 Murina feae
ATAGTGTGTGTGTGTGTGTGTGTGTGTGTGTGTGTGATTTTTCTAGGCTATTCACCCAGTTTCTTTGAGTCCTAAAGCAAATTTGGTCCACTGGTCCTGGTTAATAGAATAATTAATTACTTCTTCCAGGTAAACTGTTATTAGAATCTTCTAGGGAATTAGATCTTCTGACTTTAAAAAGCCAGTAGCAAGAATCAGAAAGACTCAGAAAAATCTTAAAAAAGTGAAAATCTTTTGACCCACCAATTAGACTTTTGACAATATATACCAAGTAAATAATTAAACCCAAAGATGTGTGTAATGTAGATGTTTACCACCATGTTATTTATCATAATGGATTGATAAATAGAAAATTTGGAAATACACAGAATATCCAAAAATAGGGGAATAGTTAAATACAGTAGAGGATATCAAATTATTTAAATAATGACTAGGAATCTACATAATGAGATAATATGCAAATATTTAAAATAATAAATTACAGACATATTTATTGGTGTGGAAATTCTTTGATAATGCATTATGAAATATAAAAAGTAGGTTACATAGCCCAATATGGAGAACCATCTGGTCTTTGTAAATATATATTTTATATGTATATATATTTTTGTGTGCACATCCTTCCAGGAAAATCCTGGAAGAATATGCACAAAAATGTGTTTTGTAAAATCTTTGGCAGGTGTTTTGGAATTATTTTCATTTTTATTACTTTTGCTTATTTGAATTTTCTATTTTTAGCCAATGATGAGTATTACTTGTATGCCTTTTTTAGTTAAGTTAAAAATTAGTTGTAAGTCTGTAGGAAATATATTTTAACCAGATAGAGTTTTCAATTACCCCTCAAATTTTATCCCATAAGCAGCCATCCATTTTGTCCACGGATGGTCTAAGTTTTAAGAGACAGTAGGTAATTATATTACTGAAATATTATAAGTGCACAAATCTTAGAGGTCAATATGTGCATTACATTAGGTAATTATCTTAAAATGAAAATGGAGGTCATTATCTGTACCTAAAACAAAAGATCAATAAGGACTAGAAATTTTGGTGCCAAGATAATGTCTCTTCATTCCCCAAATTCAATCAGAGCTAGATTAAGGGACTCCCAGCCAGGCTATTTTATGGGGAGTTAACATACTAGGGAACAATCTACCTTTGGTGATAATGTAATGAGTTGTAGAACATTGTACTTATCAAAAATTTTCCTTGGAAGAATAAAATGTGTGGCATAAAGAAATACTTGGAAAAGGCAAACATTGGGAGGGGATGCGAGACCTCCCAAGGGACACACTTAGAGCCCCACCTTCTAGAGAAGTGGGTTAACTTCAGTGTCCCTGGTTTGCTAAATGGTGTACATGAAGTTGAGGACAGCGCGAAGGTGCTGGACCTAAGAAGAGGCAGGGCTCTGCTTTCAGTGTCTTTCTTCTACGCTTTGCCCCTGCAGTACTTAGCCTCTCCTCTACTTGATTACTTAAAGTAAGTTGATTTATA
Source organism: Murina feae (assembly GCA_004026665.1). Lineage (NCBI taxonomy): Eukaryota > Metazoa > Chordata > Mammalia > Chiroptera > Vespertilionidae > Murina > Murina feae. Next base: position 7,551 of record PVJC01032178.1, read on the forward strand.
GAGGTGCCAAGTTTTTGGCCTGTCCAGGAACTCACGTGCTTCATTCCAACTCTGAGTCCAAAACATAAACTCTCAGCGTTCAAAGTCCTTATCAATAACACCCATCCTGGAGCTTCTGCCTCCAGATGGCACCCTCATAGGAATATATTTATAACTATTAAGTAACCTAGTCAAGAATAAAACCTTTTTTAAAATTCCCATTGATAAGATTGTTACCACAGTGCAAGAGGATGTGCTATATTCTCCCTTCTTGTTTCTTGTGAATTGTCTAAATTATTTGCCCTTAGTATTTTGATTCTCTGTAAATAAAATTTAGGTAACATTATTAGGAATACTAGAAATGTCCTTTGGAAATAGTGCAGTACTCCATACAATCATTTATTGAACATCTTCTACAGGAGCAAGTCAATAGATCACCACCGGTCTAACAGGTTTGATGGGAAAGAGATGTACAGCATATCATGGGAAGAGATTATGACCACCTAAAACACTAGAGAATGTGAATTGTGAAGGAAGAGTAATAGCACTAGATAAAAGAGGGAGAAAGATCACTTCCTACAGCAACATCAATATGTGTAGTTTCCTGAAGTTTCTTCTCTAGAATATCAGTTTAAAGGGATGTCAATAGGTGTTATCAGTAAAAGAGTCTATGAAAAAACGTTTGAAAAACACTGGGTTAAACATCAAACAATCCCCAAATTAATAATGTTCTATTAAAAACAAAAAAAAGCCCTAGCCTGTTTGGCTCAGTGGATAAAGCATAGGCCTGCAGACTGAAGGGTCCCAGGTTCAATTCCGGTCAAGGACACATGCCCGTGTTACGGGATTGATCCCCAGGAGGGGGCATGCAGGAGGCAGCCGATCAATGATTCTCTCTCAGCATTGATTTTTCTATCTCTCTCTCCCTCTTCCTTCCTCTCTGAAATTAATAAAAATATATATATTTTAAAATGTCAATGCCATAAAAGACAACAGCAGTCATGGCAGTCAAAGCACTGTGTGTCAGATCTCCTATCAAGAAAGAACCTGCTGCAAGGAATGTAGTTTGCTTATAGTCACCAGCTGCCACATCTTCTAATCTACTGCAGTGTCTTATACTGAGACCACATACCCCACAGGCTGCTCCCAACCAGTACTGAGCATGGAAGGACAACTACTGCTGGCCCATCCTGCCCAATGTAGGCCCCCTGTAATGGGAAACTTTTGCGCTGGGCGTCCCAATGGATCTTGTGACAGATCTTGTATATTTTGCATCTTGATTATGGTGCTGGCTACAACAATCTATACATATCATAACATTGCCCAGAACTAAACACACATGCACAAGTAAGTATATGTAAAACTGGAAAATTCTGAATCAGGTCTGTAGATCCTATCCATGTTTATTTCCTGGTTTTGCTACTACACTATAGTTATGCAAAGTGGGGGAACAGGGTGGGGAAACTGGGTGAAGGGTATGTGGGATCTCTTGGTAATATTTCTTCTAAAATAAATGCTTGTGAATCTACAATTTTCTTAAAATAAAAAATTCTCTCACACACACTTTAATTTTTCCTACTCTGTTAACATTTACTTTTCCCAAGAAATAGGTGTGTATTTGAATGCACCTAAAGGAGACAATGTCTTTGTCTAGAAGAGAAGTTCCAATAGCTGGCTGCCTTTCTATCTAGAATAGAACCAGGGGAAAGATATTTTTGTGCAGGCAATTCTTTTGATAATGTTCACATCTCACGACATCAGCAGCTGCCTACTCCACCTACTCCATCTTCCTTCAGTGGCTTGAAACTAAAAGTTCCTTCTTATTCATGAGGAGCTGTGTTTAGCCTTGTCCAACTTGGTAACTATTTGTACATTTCCCTGTGTTATAAAGAAAATCCTTTTATTCTAATTTTTCTTCCTTGAAGGTGAAAGAAAAGGACTATTCTTGACATGTATGTCTAGGACCTCAACGCATAAGAAATAAAAACGCTGAATTCAAATGGGTGTGTAAAAGCTTCCTTCCTCACTTTCCTCTAGGCTACTACAGAGGAGTAAAAGGCTTTTTCTCTGTTGACAATCAATCAACAAATATTTACAACCTTTTCAACAAGCTTTTCAACCATTACTAGGTACTTGAGAAGACTTCATTTGAACTCCATGGCCCTTTCAAGGTTTTAGGGACTGAGCTGCAGAAAAATGAAACCACAGAGTTAGTAGAGCTCCCACTCAGCTCCCATACTTCAACCGCAGGTAGTTTTTAAGAGTCAATCTGTGGTTCTGGACAAATGGGCTAGGCCAGAACAGACATGACTGCAAAGGCGACAAGCAATTAGAAAATCCTAGTTATTGTTAGAACACTACTTGATTATATTAGACCTCTTTTAACAGCAACAACAAAAAAGTAGGTTAAACTATAAAATAAACATTTTTCACTATTTGTACTTTTTATCTGAATAATTGAAAAATGCTCTGAAATTAGTACATTTAGTAATTTGCCTTTATAAATCACCTGTGAGCCAAAATAATAAGTGACCTATTTAGAATGCCGATTTTACTCATTTCCCTGGAAATCACTCAGTGCTTTGGCAGGTTAGAAATATTGTATTTCCTTGCAAGATTGCATTTATTCTTCAGCAGTTCATGAGTTCCAAAACTGAGCTTAAACCTCATAGAATGGGGAGAGGTATATGTGAACTCTCTGTACTAGCTGCTCAGTTTTCTGTAAACTTAGAACTTTTCTTTAAAAAAAATAGTCTTTAAATAAAGACAAACCAAAAACTTCATAGGGACCCAGAGTTAAGTTGACAAATATATCTGAATAATTTTCCTATTTTATATTCTGATATCCTGGATTCCTTCCCTTTCCAGCAGCTATAATAAAAGCCACCTGCCCCTATCCCAATCCCCCAACACCCACAAAAAACCTGCTGGTTCTATTTAGAAAGGAATCTATTGAAGACACTGTCTTGACTCAGTCTCTTCAATAAATGGTGTTGGGAAAATTGGACAGGTACATGCAAAAAAAAAAAAAGAAACTAGACCACCAACTTACACCATACACAAAAACAAACTCAAAATGAATAAAGGACTTAAATGTAAGACCAGAAACCATAAAATTCTTACAAGAATCCATAAGCAGCAAAATATCAGACATACTGTATATTTACTGTAGCAATATATTTACCAATGCAGCTCCTAGGACAATGGAAACTAAAGAGAAAATAAACAAATGGGACTGCGTCAAAATAAAAAGCTTGTGCACAGCAAAAGAAACCATCAACAAACCAACAAGAAATACCACTGCATGGGAGAACATATTTGCCAATGTTATATCTGATAAGGGCCTAATCTCCAAAATTTATAGGGAACTCATACATCTTTAAAAAAAGAAGATAATCCAATCAAAAATGGGCAAAAGACTTAGACACTTTTTGAAAGTGAACATACAGAATGCCAAGAGACATATAAAAACATGCTCAAAATCACTAATCACCCAAATCAAAATGATGATGAGATACTATCTCACAAATGTAAGAATGGCTGTCATCAACAAATCGACAAACAGGTAAGTGCTGATGAGGATGTGGAGAAAAAGGAACCCTTGTGCACTGCTGATGGGAATGTTTTCCACTGTGGAAAACAGCATGGAGTTTCCTCAAAAAATTAAAAATGGAACTCATATTTGACCCAGTAATCCCACCTTTAAGAATATAGCCCAAGAAACCAGAAACACCAATCAGAAAGGATATATGCACCCCTATGTTCACAGTAGCACAATTTACCATAGCTAAGATTTGGAAATAGCCTAAGTGCTCATCAGCAGATTAATGGATTAAAAACAGTGGTACATCTACACAATGGAATACTACACTGCTGTAAAAAAGAAAGAACTCTTACCATTTGCAACAGCATGGATGGACATGGAGAACATTATGCTAAGTGAAATAAGCCAGTCAGAGAAAGATATATACCACATGATCTCACATAAACTGATGAACAAAAAATAGATACAGAGCCCTAGCCAGCTTGACTCAGTGGATAGAGTGTCAGCCTGCGGAATGAAGGGTCCAGGGTTCGATTCTGGCCAAGGGCACATGCCTGAGTTGCAGGCTCAATCCCCAGTAGGGGGTGTGCAGGAGGCAAGCCAATTAATGATTCTCTCATCATTGATGTTTCTATCTCTCTCTCCTTCTCCCTTCCTCTCTGAAATCAATAAAGAAATATATTTTAAAAAAATAAATACAGACACAGAGAAGCATCAAACAGATGTCAAACTTCAGAGGGAAGGCAAGGGAGAAAGGGTAAGAGGTCAACCAAAGGACTTATATGCATGTATTTAAGACTAACCAATGGACACAGACACTAGGGAGTGAGGGAATATGCTGGGGGTTGGGGGTGGTCAGGGAGAGGACAATAGGGGGGAAAGGAGACATATGTAGTACTAAAGTAATACCTTAAACAATAAAGAGTTTTTTTTAAAAAAAAAGAAATCAGAAATAATATTTGTTAAAAAGGAAAAAAAAGAGAGAGAGAGTGGAATCTATTAAAGGAGGTGGGAAGAAATAGCTGGAAAAAGAGACCCTGAAACTGTCCTGAAAAGATAAAGGAGGGCAGACCAACATGGTTCTTACAAGAGGTAACAGGAGAGGAATCCGTAAAAAAGAGCCTTGCACATTGAGCACATCCTCCTCCTTTCCTTCGGTAGGACTGAAAATGGCCGCTCCCACTGGAGATAAAAGAAAGGCATTCTGCATTGCATGTGGGAAGTGTAGACATCTGAACCAGAGCAGACAAAGCTGACAGAGGGCTCTGTGGCCCATGGCTGGTCAGGAAACACTGTCATTGCCAGACACAGAGGTGAAGTGTGTAGAAAAGACTGTCGTTCCTAAGGATAACCCTTCCCCTGTCCGAGTGGAGGGTAGGGTGGATTGAGTCGGAAGTTCCCACAGGGCTGGGGCAAGGGGAGCAGAAACATCAATTTGCTACAGTAGGACATCCCAGCTCTACCCCATGACTAGTATGGCCTGAGGGAAATCCCTGTTATGTAAGTAACCTCTGAAATGATTCACCGAATCATGCAGTGTTGTTAAAATGCTGCCTCCTTTGTAATAAAAATCCCCATTAATTTTTTTAAAGTCAACTTACTTTCAGAGAGTCAGATGATGCGACCCATTTCAGAAAGAGTAAGAAATGAAAGCCTCCACCATGTTGCAGCTTCCTCACTTTCCAATCCCAAAAAGACTTTCCAGGGACATCAAACCAACTGGACCTAAAATCCTGAGCCTTCTACCTCCACTACAAACCCACTGCACAACCCTGGGCTAGAAACCCCACTCCGAGGTCTCCTTTTCAACTCTCTATAGAATGAGGATAAGACCTTCCAGGCGTCGTAACCACATCAGTGTGCTATCAGTGACACTTTATCATGGGTGTAAATATACACAGAAAGAGCAGAGGATGTGAGATGCCAAAATTTAACCTGAAACCTCACATTTAAAAAAAAATTATTTATTAAATTGATTGGTCTGACATTGGTCAACATGAACATATAGGTTTCAGGTGTGGGTTTCTATGTTACAAGATCTGTATATTGAACCATGTGCCCACCACCCAAAGTCAAATCTTCTCCTGTCACCTTACCTTAGGACCCCCATCTCCTTCCACTCCCTTCCCTCTGGCAACCACCACATTGCTTGAAACCTCACATGTTTAGAGTGATTCTCATGAACATTCTCAAAAATGTCAGTTAATTCCATTTCCCCAATCCTAAAAAGCCTAAAAGGGTATGTAGCCTGGTAATTTCCTATCGTGGGTCAACAAGGAGGAAGGAACATCTGGGGGTTTCCACAGTTCAAGGGCGTGGAGATAACACTGGGATTCCCAGCAGCAACCTCAGCAGTAGGGCTTGAGGATGATATTTGGTGCATGTGCAGGATGGCCATAAAATCTTCAAGGCTGCAAGAAGCGATTTCCAGATCCAGAAATGGTGGGTGATTATTAGTCTCCATCCTACTTCCCCAGATGAAATCAGGATGATTTTATGACAATGCCAAAGTTGTAAACCAAACCCCAAGTCCTACTCTTCTCCAAAGTCCCTACTGTGCCCAGGCTCCCAATAGGTCCTGTCCTGGTGCCATTGTGAGAACCTAGCTCACCTATACAAACGCGCCTGAGACACCTGCCAACCACAGGCACTCACCTCTGGAATTTGTCTAGACCATTTCCCCTAAAGAGACGAAGACATTTGCCCAAGGTCGCACAGCCAGGAATTGGCAACCAGAGGATGCAAATATAAGTTTCCCGAAATGCAGAGCCTCTGTGACGATGATGGCCCTGTTCACTGCGGCTCTAAGTGCTCCTTTAAAGGAAAAGCAATGCTGCCAATTTCCTTTGACAGGTGACCTGGTCCAGGCTAAGAGCGTTGGTGTTTAAGAGGCTCATGATAAAACACACAAAGACTCTCAGGCCCAGTGGCTGTATACATTTCAAGAGTTATCATCATTTTATCTGCCAGAATATATCTCCTCTGCCCATATCTCATACTTTACAGGCTGCCAGTTACTAAATAGTACTGAAGTCAGTTAATGTGTATTTTGTACTTGCTATGTTCACTACAGTCAACTGAGTGCTGTCTGAGACTTAATAAAACATATTTCTTGTCCTCCCACCACTCAACTCTAAGGGGCTAGAGGTAGGAGTGGAGATATGGAAAATAAAGCAAAAACACAAATGCCTGTTATCCAGGCCAGGGTAAGATGAATGCACGAGAGAAAAAAACAAGTCCTGCGGAAGCATAAGGCATAACCAAAGTGACTTCTCCTAAATTAATTAAAGTTCTTTGTCATCAAGTTAACCCTAAACTCACCTACGTCTAACTTTATCACTTTACTTCACCTCAGTAGAAGTTGCCTGAAAAAGTCTTAACTTGCTGTTGCCGTAAGCCCCTTCTTTGTCTGTTTTCATAACAGAGAAGCAAAATTCTCTCCACCGTTGTTGTTTTTCACCCCCTGAGCATTCTTAACATGTTAGAACTCAGTTCAGATCTTTTGAAGAACGGCATAATCAGGAGGAATGTGATCAAGGGCCCTATTCACTAGGAATGTACACACAATTTACGTGGCCAAGTTATGTTGGTTTCGGTGGCATAATCTCAAGTCACGTAGAAGCAGCTTGAAGATTAATGCAGACAAAAAAATGTATTCTTTTTTTTTTCTCTTCGGATTGTTACAGCAATATAGTGAGGCCATTCTCTCTGCTGGGCTTGTGTCAGCACTTCCCATCTAACCCTGTTTTTTCAAGCCTTTCAGACTTGGCTGTGAAACTGCCCTCTGGGTCTGTAATTCAGGAGACAGCTTTGTAAGGCCGTTTTGATTAGATTTTTGCAAGTTTCCTTGTCTGGGCTGTCTCCTCATTACATGATAGGCAAGGAAGGTTGCACAATTCTTAAGCTGTTGTGTTCCTAAAGAGACATGGAATTATCTACCTCACAACCAGCACAGGAATCGATTGTTTTGATCCTTTAGAATCATATCAAAAACACCTTTGAGGTGTATGAAAATCTTAGATGTGAGATGTTAACCTCCCTTTTTATGAAATGTGATGGTGTCACACGTTTTGCTTCATTCTCTTTCATGCTTCTTCACATGCTTATTCTCACCTTCAAGTGATATGTTTCACTCTGATGCTTGACTATACGGAGGCAAGTGCCACCGCTAAGTTTGATTCCAATGTAAAACACACAGAGAAATTTCTCATTTCTCCTGGTAGAATCAAGAATTGGGGTGTGTTTTCAGAGATAAAGCAATCAGGGAAATCCACAAATTGGAGTGTTTTCTTTCAATCATCTTGCTTATGGTTTCTGCAGGCTTCAGAGAAAGGCGGTTTGGTGGAGTGGAAAGTGCATGAGCTTTGAGTCAACAGACCTAGCATTGAATATCAGTTTCACCACTGTGTGACCAAGGGTATGTTGTATGAACCCTGGTCTCCTCAATTACTAACCAGGAAAAATAACATTGCCTTTTAAGGGATTCAAGTGGTTAGGATTCCCCAATTTATTTCCTTAATAAATATTTGGGGGGCATTTACTATGTGCCAATTACATAAGCAATGGAACCAAAGTTACAATACCTTCCCGGGACATAAACTTGAATCCAATAATGACCCAAGTAGAAGTAAAAAGTTGGAGTTATGAAAAGTTGGAGTTAAGTGCCACAAAAGAAAGCACATGCTGCTTTGAGGGTATATCAACCTCAACCAGGGAACCAAGTGAGTGAGTCTGAGCCAAATCTGAAGGATGAGGAAGCCTTAGCTAGGCAGAGCTGGGGTACTTGGGAAAGGGGTATTCCAGGCAGAGAGATCAGCATGGAGGTCCCGCAGCAGGAAGAAGCATGGACCCAGCCAGCTGAGTGGAGGGGAACATGGAGCTGAAGGAGATGAGGGAGAGTTCAGAACAAGATATTACAGATCCAATGATCCTGTTTATAGCACTTACTCTACCTCTCAAAACGTATCCGCGTTTGGATAATTATATGACCACACTACTCATAGGCCACATTAATCATTTTGACCTTTTTTTAAAAAAGCAATATAAATGTTTAAGCATAGGAATAACAAAATGGTTTTAGAAAGCTAAGGTGTAGAGAATGCATCCCTGAGTCTCTCCCATGACATAATTCATTAGCCTCATGTGAAACCTTAGCCTGAAAAAAAGGCAGTATTGTTCATTTATCAAGGTATAAATCAATGGACTATCTTCACAAATAGACTTCTTCCAATCAAGTTTTAATAGCCAACTTTAAGGTATATTCAATGTCATAATCAGAGTCTTCCAGAAGAGTGTGTGTGTGTATGTGTGTGTGTGTGTGTGTGTGTAGACCCAGGGAAGAGATACCAGTCAAGTCCAAAGGTAATCTGCTGGCAGGATTTCCTCTTCTTTGGGAGAGGTCAATGTTTTTTCTTTTAAGGACTTCAATTGATTGAATGTGGCCCACCCACATCATAGAGGGTAATCTGCTTATTCAACATCTGCAGACTTAAATGTTGATCTCATAAAAAAAAAACACTGATTCACTTCCCAGTTAGGGCACATGCCTGGGTTGGGTTGTGGGTTCTATCCCCAATAGAGGGCAAGGAGGAGGCAGCCAATCGATGTCTCTCTCTCTCTCTCTCTCTCTCTCTCTCTCTCTCTCTCTCCATTCCTTTTTCTCAACATTAATTTAAAAAACAAAAAACACACCTTCATAGAGACATCTAGAATAATGTTTGAGCAAATATCTGGGTACCATGGCCTAGCTAAGCTGACACATAAAATTAACCATCACAAACACCTATTGGTACAGGTGAAGGAAGGAGTGAATGAATGAATGGTTGTGGAGAGCCTATTGCCCAATCCCAATATCCTTGGGGTCTACTCCCAATTGAATTAATTCCCAAAGATTCTCACGGCATCTCCATTGCCAGGACAGCAGCTCAATCAAGACAAGTTTCTGAACAGACAAAGCAAAGTTTTAGAAGAAACACAACCAGGCTTTGTGTTTCCAGGATTCCCACCTGCTACAGGCCTCACAGGGTCCCGCATTCCAGGGTGCAGTGGTGAGATGTTCCAGGAAGAGGTGTGGCTGAGAGACCTCCCCTCTGAGAGTTTCCCACTTTGGAAGAATAAGGCAAGAACTGTTCGGCTTATCAAGGAAATTCCCTGAGGGAGACATTAACTTTCAAACTTCCCAATTTCAATAAGGAAGTTATAAAGGCCAGACATCTAAGAGCTGAAACTCTTCCCCCACATTCTCATTTAAAAAGAAAAGGGGGGAAAAGACTTCTCACAAAAGTTGCATCCCTGGAATATTTTTATGCTTGTGTGAGGAAATAGGAGCTATGTGTTATAGTTAAACCAATCCGACTGCATTTGGGATATCAAGTCATAATTTCTCATGGCATTCTATCCAACATTTTAATTCACAAACCCCTCCCTTATGTTCATGAAGAAAAAAAATGGCTGTTTGTCCTTATGTCCCCATACACAGGAGGATAAGCAAGAGGAAGAATTCAGAAGGTCTAAAGAACTTTCAAAGGCATTCAAGTTAATACCACACCCATTTTTGTTTTCTTTCCTTTTTTATTACCCAAGGAGGGACAGCATATGTAATAAGGGGAGGAGAAAGTTTTTAATGTCAAGAACCATTATGCAGACTGGTTGATTTTTAGCTTCAGTATAGACAGAGCAAGAGACAATGAGCTTGAACGTAGCATAAGTGATTGGATTTATACAGATCTGTGTGATACTGAGTCAACTACCAACTAAAAGGGGTGTTTGAGAGAGCCTGTGGGCTCCGCTTCCTGAAAAGATTAGTCATAACAGACCAGGATTCTCCACGCCAGTAACATCAGGACACACTGGGGTATGAAACATCTTATCAGTGTGTCTCAGCAAGGATTTTTGCCTCACATATCGCAGAAGCCACTTGCCCCAGGCCTGTAACTGTCCAGAGGCCCCAAACCGTGTCCTTCTTTCTAGTACTCCCTCAGTTCAAAACATACCCAGGAGTTTGGGGAAACATAAATGGTTTGGACTACCAGCTCTGAGGTGTGTCCCTGCCCCAATAGCCAGCTATTGTTAATTACATTTACTTTCTAGTGTTAATTACACTAGTGTTAATTACATTTACTTTCTAAAGTGTGCACAACACACAGAGTATAAACTAACACAAGGACACATCTGTGTTGACACAAACCATACACCTACACATACCAACTGAAAAATATGTGGAAATGGCAAAATCATTCAAAATAATGTTCTATAACTTTTTTTCCCTACATGTAAAAACATACATTTTCTTTTTCCAAAAAAGGAATAAGTTGCTCTTGTGGAGCAAAGGGGTGGGTGAAACGTTTTGTCCTTTTTTTTTTTTTTTTTTTTAGGAGTTTTTTTAAAATATATTTTATTATATCAGAGAGGAAGGAAGAGGGAGAGAGAGATAGAAACATCAATGATGAGAGAGAATCGTTAATCAGTTACCTCCTGCACTCTACCATTATGGCTTTTCTTTCTTTCCTTTCCTTAATCCATTTTTACCCATGACTATTAGCTCTCATCCTCACACCCCTTGCATGTTGTAGAAACAAACCTGGCCACTTTAGAAGTGTATACAGTCAACAGAGCATGGTCAAGTGTGAGTAGGACCACATCCTACTAAGACGCTGTAACACCGCGCTGCCTGAAGTTGGGATAGGATGCTCTAGCTATGAATGTTCTGTCAAGGTCCTCACCTGTGTACAGTTTAAACTGAGTTTGGTTAAGTGATATTTCCAAATCCTGGCATATTTTTAAAATTGTTATACTCATTTATAAGAATTTAGAAAGATTAATTACCTTTTAGGTAGAGGGAAAGGACATTCCCCCTCTGCCACTGATGGTCTGACTTTTGTTTTTGACATGATGGGTAAGGTTTCTAGGGAGAGGGATTGTTATCTGAATGGTGTCCCTTCCAAAATTTGTATGTTGAAGCCCAATCCTGAAAGCGACTATATTTGTAGACATGGACTTAAGGGAGGTAATAAAGGTTAACTGAGGTCACAGGGTGAGGCCCTAATTCTATAGAATTCGTGTCCTCATAAGAAGAAGAACACAACAGAAGAAAAACAGAAATCTCGCTCTCAGCTTGTACATATAAAGCAGAGGTCATATGAATACACGCAAACGGCTGCCACCTCCAAGCCAAGAGAAGAGGCCTCAGAATGAAATCTATTGGGCCAGCACCTTGATGTTGGAATTCCCAGCCTCCAGAACTGTGAGAAAGAATTGCTATTGTTTAAGCCACCCAGCCTGTTGAGACTTTGTTATGGCAGTCCTAGCAGGCTGAGCTAGAGATCAAGTTCCAGATTGGGAGGAGCAGCAGATGGGCCAAGCCGAGAAGCCCAGTAAGCAGTTGAACAGCTAGAATGAGGAAACACAAGAGAGGCACCAGCGTGTACAGAAACGTGGCATGCAACTACAGTGAGCTCTAAGAACCAAGCCAGAGAATCAGCCAGTTTAGAGCAGAACAGGATTTGAGTCTCTGCTCTTCCCAGCTGTGTGGCCTTCAGTGACTTTTTCTGAGTTTCAGTTTTCTCATAAGTGCGAAGAGGATAAAGGCAGTAACTACTTAGTGTGAAGAATCAATAAAATATATGGCTAAAGAGCTCAGCACGGTCCCTGCCTCCTAGGAAGCATGTACTTAAATTACCCAAAGCAAGAAAGAGAGCAGAGAGGCCAAGGTTGTCACTTAATAGCTAACATGGCCAGAGGACAGGCAGAGCACAGCAAAAAATGACGATTCAAAATGGGGACCTAGACAACATCTCCGACAACAGAACAACTACCAGGAACCACAATGCTATAAAGTCAGACTGTTGGAGCCAGGTCAGGGCTGTCTGCTTGTTATCTGTTCCAAGCTTTGCTGATGGGGAAAGATGCACATGGTATTGCTCTAGCAGAAAACAGATGGCCCCACTCAAAGACTGTGGAAGCCAGTCATTATGGTTAAGGAATGTTGACAAAGGATGGTTCATCACCCCTGGGCTAGCAAGAGAGGGTCAGCATCTAAAGTCCTAGGCCTGGATGGCAGGGGGAGAGGGTTGCTGGAGTCCAGGAAGACCTGCTCTGCAAGAAAGAGGCCCAACAGGAGCTTTGGTCTTTTCTTTTTTTT
>PVJC01032179.1:0-20104 GCA_004026665.1 Murina feae
GGCCCTGCTGCTGAGCAAACACACCCGGGGTGGAGCTGGGCAGTGAACTGGCTTTGAATTCTCCGCACTGTGCAGCAGACACTCCCGCATGCCCTGTGGAGGCCCCTGGGGGGCAAAGCCAGGCAGCACACCCAGAACAGCTGCTCCTGCACACCCTGCAGAGGCCCCGTGCTCCTGCATGCCCCGGGGAGGCTCCCAGGGGGTGAAGCCAGGCAGTGGACCCGGAACAGGCGCTCCTGGATACTCCTCGGAGGTTTCTGGGGGTGGAGCTAGGCAGCAGACCCAGGACAGCTGCTCCTGGATGCCCCGAGGAGGCCCCAGGTCAGACCCCCCCCCTCCCACTGAGCTGACACACCTGGCACAGCTATGCCGGCTGGCCATGGAGGCTCCCAGTGCAGAGCCACCCTGCCAGCCTCCATCTTGGCTGGGTTAATTTGCATACAGCCGCTCTGATTGGCTGGTGGATGTGGCTGTGAGCAGAGGCTCAGCCAGCATAGGCAGGCAGTTGCAACAGAAGCCTTTGGTTTGCTCTAGCTTCATGGCTGTTGGCCTCCATCTTGGCTGGGTCAATTTGCATACAGCCGCTCTGATTGGCTGGTGGTAACGGTCAATTTGCATGTTTCTCTTTTATTATATTAGATAGATTAGAGGCCCAGTTCACGGATTCGTGCACTGATGGGGTCCCTCATTCTGGCCTGTGGGGATTGGGCCAAAACCATCTCTCTGACATCCCCGAGGGATCCTGGATTCCAACAGCAAGCTAACCTACAGGTTGGAGCATCTGCCCCCTGGTGGTCAGTACATGTCATAGCTACCTGTTGAACAGTTGAATGATCCAGTAGTTTCTTAGGCTTTATATACATATATATATATAGACTAGAGGCCCAATGCACAAAATTCATGCAAGAGTAGGCCTTCCTTCCTCCAGCTTCCCTCCAGCACTGGGACCCGGGCTTCCCTTTGGCTACTGGCACCCAGGACCCAGACTTCCCTCTGGCTGCCGGCTCTGAGGACCTGGGCTTCTCTCACAGAGGGAGGCCCTGCCCACCCGCCACAGCTCGCCAGTCGGTGGCCTAGGCCTCCCTCTGTGGGGTGATCATGGGGTGGTGGCTGGGCCCCTGACCAATCGCATTGCATCCACTTTGGCTGGCCTGGTGCCAGTGAGTGTCATAGCATGGTTCCGATGGTTGTCTGGATGGTTTTCTGGATGGTCGTTCCACTGTTTGGTCGTTCCACTGTTTGGCCATTTGGTTGATTAACATATTATACCTTTATTATATAGGATATATATTTATATTGATTTCAGAGAGGAAAGGAGAGAGAAAAATAGATAGAAACATCAGTGATGAGAGAGAATCACATTCCTACACATACCTCACTAGGGATCGAGCCCACAACCCTGGGCATGTGCCCTGACCGTATATTAAATCATGACCTGGTTCACAGGTTGATGCTCAACCACAGAGCCAAGGTGGCCAGGCTAAATACTACCTTGGAAACCTAAATAGACTTAGAAGCAACATTTTTATGATTCTATTTATAAAATAAAGCCTTTGTTTAAACCACTAACTTTCCTCAGTATGTTTTTGCCATACTGTAACATGAATTCATATGTAATTTTCATATTCCTTTCAATGATAGAACACTGGTTTTTGTTACTTCCTAGGTGCTTCTTTCCTCCAATATGTATATTTTTTGTTTGTTTTTCAGCTTTCCAAAGCTCTCTTGATTTGACTTTCTTTTTTTCTTGTGAAATTCTTACTCTCTTTCATGTTCATATTTCTACCATTGCAGCCACTTAATGTAATTTTTCAGTCACTTAGCATTTATGACTTTGTTTAACTTAATCTCATCAATTATTAGTCTCAAGAAAAATATTCAAGATGAAGTTTAAATTACTTTGGTCCCATCAGTTTTGTTTAATTTGTTTTACTGTGTAGAGCAATGATAGGGTTTTTAATGAACATCATCGTCATAATTTGTCTGAATCCTCTGAAGTGATATAACGATTTAAAAATTGTGTCCAAGCTCTCAGTTTATCATATGCTTGAGATTAAATACTTATTTCTGTTCCCTTGAAGATTTTAAAAACTCACAAGTAGCAAGACCTATTTCAAGTCTGGTATATTAAAAAATCCCTCTGTGGCCAGCCCAATATAACCCTTTCCTCTTCTTAACTTACGTAGTATGTGGTTTTTACACCATATTTTTGACTCATCTAAAGCTACTTTGATTGGTAAATTGTATTTTCCAATATAACTACACTAATAATAGACAAATATGTAAATTGGCCATACCTCCATGATGCCCCACAGCCAATCAGGAGGGAATATGCAAATTAGTGGGACAAAGTTGGCGGTGGCCACAATGCCAGCCGGAGCTGGCAGAAGGCGACCCAAGCTTTCTGCTGCCCTGGCTGGCTGGCAAAGAAGGGGTGTGTGGGTAATGGCCACAGAGCAGGCTGGAGTGAGCAGGAGGCTTGGGTCGTCCCAGCAATGGAGGAAGTTGGCTTCCTTCAGTGCCAGGGGCAAACAAGCTTCCCACAGCTCTGGCTGGCTGCTAAAGGGGCATGTGGGTGGCAACCACAGAGTTGACCTGAGCATGCAGGAGGCTTGGGTCACCTGGGCCAGCTGCCAAGGGAGGGGCCTGCAAACTGCCCTCAGCCCCTCACCCAGGCTGACCACACCACCATTGGCATGAGGATCCCTGCTGGAGGATTTGCCCAGCCTGAAAACAACCCTCAGCCCCTTACCTGGGCTGGCCACACCCCCATGGGGTGAGGGTCCCCACTGAGGGGCTTATACAGCCTGAAAACAGCCCTCAGCCCCTCACCCGGGCTGGCCACACTCCCCAGCGGAGACCCTCACTCCTTAGGGGCATGGCACCATCCTCAGTGGGGACCCCCATCCCAATGAGGGGATAAGCTGGCCTGCAAACCACCACAGGCCCCTCACCCAGGTTACCCTGCCCCCCAAGGGAACCCCCAACCTTATCTGGGACACTCTTCAGGGCAAACCAGCCGGCCCCCACCCGTGCACCAGACCTCTATCTAGACTAATAAAAGGGTAATTTGCTAATTAGACTGGGAGACCTTCCAGGAGACCTTCCAGACATTCTTCTGGACAAAGCCATGATGGTGGGGCCGAGGTAGAGGTGGTTAGGGGCCAAGAGGAGAGGGAAGTTGTGGGTGATCAGACCGGTAAGGTGGTGCTGTTGAGGGTGAGCGGGCTGTCAATGGGGATAAGTTGGGGGTAATCGGGGGGTGTGTGCAGTTGAGGGTGAACCCTCAACAGGCTGGGAGCGGGGAAAGTTGGGGGTGAGCAGGCTGGCAGGGGATGCAGTTGGGGGTGATCAGGATGGCGGGGTTCAGTTGGGGGCAAACAGACCGACAGCCAGAGTGGTTAGGGGTAATCAGGCTGGCAGGCAGGTAAGCAGTTAGGAACCAGCAGTTCCGGATTGTGAGAGGGATGTCCGACTGCTGGTTTAGGCCACAGGGATTGGGCCTAAACCGGCAGTCGGACATCCCCTGAGGAGTTCCAGATTGGAGAGGGTGTAGGCTGGCCTGAGGGACAGCCACCACCCTGCCTCCCCAGGCATGAATTTTCTGCACCGGGCCACTAAGTTATAAATTCTTTGCTGGCTAGGATCCCACCTTTTACTTATGGAAGAGCTATATCCAAATAACGTTTGGAGTTTTGTTTTGCTTTTTCCTAATTCAAAGATCTAACTCTAGCAGATTCTGATTTAGTCAATCATGATTGAGTCCTAGTAATTGTATTGTTTAAAAGCTCCCTCAGAGTCTAATTTGTAAATTATTGCTAGAGCATCACATACTTTTTATAAATGACTAATGCAAATAATGGCAAATTATGCAAAAAACCCTTATGATAGAGAAATTTTTAAATGGAAGATGAGGAAAATAAAGAAATTAAAAATTCTTTAAATTATCCTTCCATGGAATTTCAAAATGTTCCCATGTTTCCTCTGCAGAATTGGCAACAACTTCATCTATATTCACTTTACCTCTTTTCAAGACCTTAACAATATTTCCCTTACTGAAGGGATTGATTCTATTCAGTTCAATTGGTTCAATTCAATTCAGTTTGTTTCAGTTTAGTTCAATTCAATTCAATCCAAAACAATTAAGTTTACACATATATCTGCCAAGTACTATGCTAGGCTTTTGGGAATGCAAATATAAATAAGACAGTATCTCCTCTTAAGTTGCTCACAACCTATCAGGAGAGACAAAGACATTAATTCTATCTTTGTATTAGGTGCTTTCATGGAAGTAGGTGTCACATTCATATAGGCTTAACTCAGAGTAGGACTGGAGTATTATACATTCATTTTATTTCTTGCTGCTCTTGACATCATAACACTCCCTTTAATTTCTATTCAGATTATTCAAGATTTTATGTACAGTGAAACTTCAGCTGTGAAGGAAGCCAGGCTATTCCCACAACTGAAGTATAAAATGGATAGAAAACTATACAATTGAGTCAATGTCAGTTCTGATGGGTGGGATACTTAGCTGAACCACCTGAACAGAAGGGAGATTATGAACCTTTGACCCACTTTTCAAAGTCTGGTGCTATTTCCGACACTGATATGATGCAGGATGGCAGGAGAGGGGTATAAAAGCGTGTGGCATGATAACAATTATCACCATTGTTCCACTGTGATATAGGGGAGATGTAATAAAAATAATGGACACACTACCTACTGAGACTGTTCCTGCTTAGAGGAACTAAGCAAAGAACTGGTAGCATAGAATTACTCAGCAGGCTCATAACAACCACATATTATATAGGTCTACTTTTTGAACCTTTAAATAATTTGCCCTATCTACATCAAATCAGTTTTATTTTCACTTTGAGGAACAGCCACAAGTGGGTAATTGGTAAGTAAAAATAAGACTAACTTAAAGTAAGTAGAACTATTGTTTCCTCCACCTTTTTTTGTTTGTTTTTGTTTTATGTAAGTGACACACTTCAGACATGGAAATGTTATTTCCCCAAAGGCAACAATTAGTTATTAACTGAACTATAATTACAATGCAATGTTATTTCCTTAGCAGGGCAACTGACTCTTAGGGGGAAGAAGGAAGGATGGAGGATTAGAAGTGGCTCAAGTCACGAGCTTTAGATTATTCTGAAGGTTTTAATGCCTCCAATAATTTATTTCTCATTGGAATCTAGGCTTTATTAGATGCCCCATCTCATTACCAATAATGTATATCACTATTATAGGACAAATGCTTTATTGCAGTCACCTGTTACTTATCTATTCCTGGGCAACATAAGATTTTTGGAATGCTTGATACATACTAGTACAGTACATGCTTATTGACTGAGTAAATGAATCGATCAAACCAATGAAGAGCTGAACTGACAATTGAAAGAAGTCCTATCAGTTTGGAAAAAGAAAGTTTTAGCCAGTGACAGAGATATGACTCATCCCTATTTAATTTAAATTATTTAATAAAGTTCACTTCATATCCAGAGCAAAGGAAGGCATAGCAAACATTAAGATTTTTGCATTTGTAGTTCCAGTGTATATTGGAAACAAAAATAGCAAGATTGTTTTATTCCTTATTTAATATACTCTCACAGAGATACCGAGAATACCTATTTTAAATTACTGTGATATTGACTTTTCACACTTTCATTATTATACCTATATTCTCAAGTCCTACGCATCTTTTAAGATTAATATTACCTCAACATGTTATATTATGAAGTTAACATTATGAAGTTAACATTATGAAGTTAAGATTCATAATGGTGATTTATAGTTTCATCCAACATACTATATATTTAGATATTTCAGAAAAAAAAGAAAGGAAAAAATTTTGACAAATAAGAATCTTGCAAATTATGCTGGTTAAAATGCACAAATATATTGTTTAAAAAGAAATCAAAGAATTTTAAAAATTGAATAGTAGTAGACACCTTAGCCAATGGTTAGTTTTCCTTTTATGTAATTTGGTTTTAATATAATTTAAGGTTTTAAAAAGAAGAATGTATATCAATTAGTAATTCTGGTTAGTTACTAATCATGTTTAAAGCAATGGTTATCTTAATTGCTTGTCAACCAAATGCAACCCATCAAAATCTAAACTTCTCTAAAACTTGGAAACATATTAATAAGAACTCATTTACAGTGGAAGAGTGATCTAGGTTTTAAGTGTAAATGACTCAGTATACTAAATGTGATAAGAATTGTTCCAATTACATCAGTCAGATTCATGGGATATATGTCTTTATAATTCCTCTGTTGAAATCATAAAAGTAGAAGAAATATCAAGGTCAATTTTTATCTTTCTTCATCTTGAAAGCATCCTTTTAAATATTTATGAAGAGTGTAGTATAAAATATAAATAGCAGATGCACAAATGTAGACTGGGATAAATAAATCATATGAACCCAAAATAAAGGAATTCAGAAAGAATGTAAATAGGCTGATTGAAGGAGTATTAGCACATGTCTATGTATGTGTTGAGGTAGTCTGATAAATCAGTTGAAAAGATGGAGACATTAATGTTAGATTTAGGCAATTCAGTGGAACATGAAGGTTGATCAAAAATGAATAGTTGAAGAAATAAGTTATTTACTAAATCTATGCTGACATCTGAATGAAAAAGAAAAATACCAAGCAAGTATAAAAGAACAAAAAAGCTTACTATTAGTTAGCCTCCTTAGAGAAGGCTTTTTCTTATGCTATATTCCTTGAAAAACTCAAATTGTCCTGTTAAGGAATTACTAATTTTTTTTATCATATTTATTTCTTGCTTTAAATTTTTCCTTAATTTTTAAACATTACAGACTTTTTTGTTAAATCAGTTTTAGATTTATTGAAAGATTGAGCATAAAGTAAAGATAGTAGCCATGTACTCCTTCCTTCTCCCTCCCCTCCCCTGCCACAATTTCACCTAATAGTAACATCTTATATTGGTTTGGTGAACCAATATTGATACGTTATTATTGACTAAAGCCTTCATGTTTTACAGTTATGTGAGGTTTTCCAAATGCATAATGCCATATATCTGCCATTATAGTATCTTACAGAATAATTTCACTAGCCTAAAGATTTCCAGTGTTCAAACTACTCATACCTTTCTTCTCTCCTCCTGGCAACCACTAATCTTTGTACTTGGTCTATAGTTTTGCATTTTCCAAAACGTTATATAGTTGGTATTATGTAACATTATTCATTTAAGGTTTTTTCAAGACTTTTCTTGGTTTGTTAGCTCATTTTATTTATGTCTGAATAATATCCTACTGTATGGATATACATACAATTGGTTTATTCTTCTCTGAAAGAGCATGTTGGTTGCCTCCATATTTCTGTAAATCACTTAAAAATATGAGACTGTACATGCACAGTCAAATCATCTGTTGCCCCCATGATAACCCAGGATAGAACTCTGAAAATCTGAAACAATTATTTTTTCTCTTTACTCCAGTTCTCTTTTCTCTTAGATGGAATTCAAGTAGACATCTCATTTTATTCACCCTGAAAATAGTGCCTCTCAAAGTATGTTCCAAAGATCATCTACATTAGAATCACTAGGAGTGTCTATTAAAATTAAAATTCCTGGGCCCAGAACTTCTAAGAATGGAGCACAGGTTTGTGTTTATTTACAAAGTATCACTAGGTGGATTTTACTTTTACTAAAGTTTGAGAAGGTGAATACTTTGGTAATTAAGTTTTCTGTTTGTGTGTGTTTCTTTTTATATAATACTAGGGGTCTGGTACACAAAAATTTGTGCACTCGGGGGGTGGGGGTCCTTCAGCCTGGCCTGTGCCCTCTTGCAGTCTGGGATACCTCGGGGGGGATGTCCACCTGCTGGCATGCCTGGCCAGCCTGGGTGAGGGGCTGAGAGCCATTTTCAGGCTGCCCACAGCCCCTTCAGGATTCGTGCACTGGGGGGTGGGAAGGCTGGTGAGTGCAGGCCTGGATGTTTCCTACTGGAGGGCCCATGATTGCACATGCCTGGTGGGCCCACACCGCTGAGGGGACACACCTGGCACAGAGTTGGGTGGCAAGCCAGGGGCGGACGCTGGTGCAGAATCCCTCGGTGGGGCCCTGCTGCTGAGCAAACACACCCGGGGTGGAGCTGGGCAGTGAACTGGCTTCGGATTCTCCGCACTGTGCAGCAGACGTTCCCGAACTCCCTGTGGAGGCCCCTGGGGGGCGGATGAAGGTAGCGGACCCTGGACGGGTATTCCTGGACACCCTGCGGAGGCCCCCAGGGCAGAGCCAGGCAGTGGACCCAGGACAGGCATTCCTGGATGTCCCGCAGAGGCCCCCGGGGGGCAAAGCCAGGCAGCACACCCAGAACGGCTGCTCCTGCACACCCTGCAGAGGCCCCGTGCTCCTGCATGCCCAGGGAGGCCCCCAGGGGGTGAAGCCAGGCAGTGGACCCGGGACAGGTGCTCCTGGATACTCCTCGGAGGCTCCCCGGGGTGGAGCTAGGCAGCAGACCCAGGACAGCTGCTGCTGGACACCTCGAGGAGGCCCCAGGCCAGACACCCCCTCCCACTGAGCTGACACACCTGGCACAGCTATGCCGGCTGGCCATGGAGGCTCCCAGTGCAGAGCCACCCTGCCAGCCTCCATCTTGGCTGGGTTAATTTGCATACAGCCGCTCTGATTGGCTGGTGGGTGTGGCCGTGAGCAGAGGCTCAGCCAGCATAGGCAGGCAGTTGCAACAGAAGCCTTTGGTTTGCTCTAGCTCCATGGCTGTTGGCTGGGTTAATTTGCATACAGCCGCTCTGATTAGCTGGTGGTAATGGTCAATTTGCATGTTTGTCTTTTATTATATTAGATACTAGAGGCACAGTGCATGAAATTCTTGCACTGGGGGAGTCCCTTAGCCCAGCCTGCATCTTCTCACAGTACAGGAACCCTAGCTCCTTACCACCCACCTGCTTGCTGCTCCTTACCACTCAGCTTGCTTCTCC
Organism: Murina feae; assembly: GCA_004026665.1. Classification (NCBI taxonomy): domain Eukaryota; kingdom Metazoa; phylum Chordata; class Mammalia; order Chiroptera; family Vespertilionidae; genus Murina; species Murina feae. The sequence goes on from PVJC01032179.1 coordinate 8,971, forward strand.
GTATTGCTGCTGCGGAGCCATCACCACTGCGCTTGCCAGCTGTGAGCCTGGCTTCTGGCTGAGCAATGCTCCCCCTGTGGGAGCACACTCACCACCAGGGGGCAGCTCCTGCATTGAACGTCTGCCCTCTGGTGGTCAGTGTGCATCATAGTAATTGGTTGTTCTGGTTGTTCCACTATAATAACTGCTTAGGCTTCTATTACATAGAGGACTTAACATGTCTTCCATATATCTGGAAGTCTTAGAACTGAGATAAGTAGATTTCCATTTACAGCATGTGGCCAACTAAGGTAGAGAAAAGTAATTTTTACGTAAATGTACTGAGTAGTGGGGAAAATATTTCCTGCTTCCATGTGAGTTCTCTTCATCATTCTTTATAAAGGAAAACAGGAGTGTAATCCTGGATCACTTACTTATTTCAGCTCTTTGTTCACCTCACTAATGACACTCATGAGGATTAGTCCACATTGTTAAAGTGGGCTTGTACATATTGTGCCTTTAGAACTAGGAAAGTGTTATATAGCTCAATGATGTTTAATATTTTAGGTATTAATATTATCATTTCCTGTTATTCTCCCATTTTTTTGAACAAAATTTATTGCCTCTGGGTATGGGAAAATTGAGATGCTAATTGGATTTTCAAACTCATAGCAGAAATAACTAATTTTGAAAACTAAAGCTTTCATTTGTAAGAGCTAACCTTTTAGGGAAAACAAAAAGATTTTTGAAAGTAAAAAATCTTAAAATTTTGTGGATCAACTTTTATGTTATATTCCAAACAAGAAATTGGGAAAGACAATGCAAAATGATATGAACTAAATTTTCTTCATCCCTAGAGGTGGCACACACATGCACACAATACATGGGTAGAAGATCCAAGATGGTGGAGAGAGAAAATAAGAAAAGAAATCAGGAAAAATACACAAATTTAAATGTTGTACAGAAGGCCTCTTATCCTTGTCCCTCTGGATTTATGATATGAAAACCATGGATTTTAATTTAATTTTAAAAAATTTATTGTTCAAAATATTACATATGTCCTCCTTTATTCCCCCTTTGACTCCCTCCATCCCACCCCCTCCTAGGCCTCATGCACTATTATCTGTGTGAGACACAGATTATTTTTAAGGAACTCTGAGAGAAGAGAGTACTTGTAAATTACTTTCCAAGACATAGCCCTGGGTATTGCAAACCATCTATTAAGATCTTCAGACAAAGGGAGCACTGAACAAGCCAGGTACTGAATTCAGTGATCCTGAGGGCAGCATACCTGGGGAAAGCAAAGACTCTCTGACCTGAAAGAAAGCTGGTGCAACTTAAGATGTCTTCCCTTTGAACAAAGAAAACTGAATGCATGGACCAAGTAAACAGAGGATCCCAAAGCATAGCAGACATCAACAACAGTGACATTTACTGATGAGGAAAGATAAGGAGAGTTATATCTAGGGGAAGATGGAGATGTCTGTGAAGTCAGATTTCTCTGGCTATGTCTGATCAGTATGGAAGTCCTACCTTGGGAACTTAACTTACTTTTGCTGAGAAAAAGTTGCATGAAAACAAATTTATCTAAGTATTTGATTTAAAAAAGAAACAGTTATTTGAACATCCTATATAATAAAAGTATATGCAAATTGTCCCCTCAACCAGGAGTTCTTCCAGGAGTTCAACCAGGGGCAGGGCTGGCCAGGGGAAGGGAGGGAGTACCTGGCTGGTCACTGCCAGCCACTAGGGACCCTACCAGTGCCTGAATTTTGTGCACTGGACCTCTAGTACAACTATCATAACTACAAAATCTATACCTGTTACATTCAAACTATAGTCTCTGGAGGTGAATCTCAACATTAAAATGTGTACTTTATAGGTATAATTACATTATACAAAACAAGTATGTTGTGAAAACTCTTTTCTTTCAGAGTTTTCCATTCTATCTGCATTATACTCTGAGTTCATTTATATTGATAGAATTATACAGAGAAATGCCTTCATGAAGTAAGTGGAAAGTGAATGAAAGAGAAATTATAGAATATGTATCAATAATAATATCTAGCTTGGACCTTAGAATCATAAAGATAAGAAATGAGTCCAGACTCTACCACCTACTAACAAATCTGGCTTTTCTCAACTGTAATATGGGAATAATATACACTGGAGAGCATTGTATGAGTATCTGCCATACAACAGGCATTCAATCTTATTATCTTGTAATGTAAAAAGCATTCAAACCTGTAAAGAATTTTTGTGAGTTTATTTGAGCCAAACTGTCAACAATTGTCAGGAAGCAGAATCTCAATATATTGGAATAATTCTCTGGAGAATGTATTACCTTGTTTTATAGATTACAATGAAAGGAGTAGACATAAGAGGGTTATACGAAATCCATTGCTGATAGATTAGGGAGGTAGGAGAAAGCGGGGCGGGGGACCTCTGGGACTGGATAAAAAGTAAAATGATAGACACATGCTTATTTTACTTAGGTGGGTAAGGATAGTTAACAGTCAGCAACATGATAACAATAACGATGAAGGAGTTTGTGGTCTCAGTCCTGGCTCCAGCAGGCTCATTTGGTTGCGCCCTGAGGAGTCCAAAAAAAAAAAAGCAAAGTTACAAGTTACCCTGACATTCTTCAGGTGTGTTATCTTAGATGCAAAAGGCAATAGGCTCAGTAAAGTTGATCTTTGTCAGGGAAGATACCTGGCCTGGGACGTAAATACCCACCATAAACAGCCTTTTAATGAAAGGTTTTACTTTCAGGCCGTCCTCTGTGGCTACTTTAGGTCTCTGGAGTTTACAAGGCGGCCACATTGGGCAGGATTTCTTTGAGTTAGCCAGTTACCACGTGGCCCCCTTTCATGCACAATCTGTACTCTTCTTATTGTTCTTGTCATTATTTTATGAAATGTTATTTGTCAAACTCAGTGTCTTAGATTCTTATCTATGATTCTTAAGGTTAGCAGGAAGAATAATTAGTATAAATAAATCATGGTCTATGTTGAAAATTTCTTCTTACAAACATAATTTTGTAGCTTTAATATAGGAAAAACTTGCAATCATTTCTATGAGTAACATGCCATAGGATATGGATTTTCGTTTTTTATATGTAGAGACAAATTCTATTACAGTCTCTCTTCTCCAACTGCCATGGGTTTGGCTCAGGAGAAAATGATTCTGCAAGAAAATGTGAGGTGGTTTTTATAGTTCTTTGTGGACCTCATCTACAACTGAATCACTTTCTAGATATGCCTATTGAAGAAATGATCCATACAAGTATATATCTCAGAGGAAAGGTAGAGGTGGATCAGTGGGTGGGTAGGAAGAGATCAACCAAAAAACTTGAACGCATATATGCATAACCCATGGACACAGACAATAGGGTGGTGGAGGCCTGGGATTGGGGGTGGAAGTGGGCTATAAGAGGTCAATGGGAGAAAAAAGGGGGCATATGTAATACTTTCAACAATAAAGATTTAAAAAATATTTTTTAAAAAGTATACATGGGTAGGTAATCAATTAATGGAAGCAAATAATCCTATTGAAACATTTACTATTTATTTTTGATACAGCACTTTTAAGCAAGCTGATTAGTTTTTTTTATGATTTTACCCTTGAAAGTACACACTATTTTGTTCTTTGTCACTGTTGCATGACATTCCATTCGGTAGTCTGCTTATTTTTAGCCAGACTATCAAAGTATTTTTCTACTGGACTGTTACAGCACTTGAACTTGGAATCTTGTAATGTGAGGAACTGTACTGGGAAAAGAAGAAACATCTAACAAATGGGAAATTACAAATCTAGACCAACCCAAACTTGCACTGGTAAATATTTTATATCTTCAAATGTAATATGGTTCATTAATAGTTGTAGATAATTAATATTTCTTTGGAATATTTGTTAATTTTTATACAGGTGTAAAATGATGTAATATTCAAAAGTGTTGTGAATATTATCTGAATTCAAATTAATTTTTTGAAATAGAGAAAACAAATTTATTACAAAAATGTATTATTAGTTCCTAGGTATAATATTGTAGGGAAAAAGTTGTAATACTGCTGAATATAGGGATCTTAGATTTATATCTTAAGTACCTAGTATTTAGAACTAAAAAACTCTTTTCTAGAAACTGGAGATTGCTATAATTAAAAAGCAATTAAATCCAATGAAATAAGTCAAATGTATATTTTATGTAAGTGTATTATCCAATGTCAAATGGGTTCTTAATCATTTCAGTTCAATATGATTGCCTTTTAAATATAAACATCTGCATTTTAAGCTCACAGGGCTTAATTTAAATTAAGTATGTAGAATTAAGAATAAAAAAGAGTTTTAATTACTTCTATATTATGATCTGTTTACATTTTGCAAAACAATGTAAACTATGAACTTATCCCTTTTTTTTTCTAGATGAATGGAAAAAAAAGGTCAGCGAATCTTATGTTATTATAATAGAAAGATTAGAAGATGACCTGCAGATCAAAGAAAAAGAATTTACAGAATTAAGGCACATATTTGGGTAAAGTTATTATTTCTTTGTATAAGTGACTGCATTATTTATCTTGTGTTAAGATATATCTCTATTACATTTAAAAACAAAACTCTATCCAGTCATGTTCTCAGTCTTAGAATATAAAGTTATCCTCTCTTGACCATACAAACAGATTATATTCTTAAAATATGGCTTCAACACTCCCATAGCTGAAGTTTGAAAGGAGAGGAACCTAAGGGCTCTCCTTTGAATACTGTTGCTGATGCAAATAGTCTTCTCTGGAATTAGACCATTCTTGTCAGCCATGCCAGCAACAAACGAGACATCTCTTCCCAATGGCAGCAGAATATTGGCCACATTGTTTTCTTTGCGTGACTAGTCTAATTTTAACAAACCCTCTGGTCTCTTGACATTGAAATGATGTCTCTTAATGGAACTGAGTATTATTCTGCCCCTAAAAAATCATATAACAATGAGTTATATTGGCTTCAGGCTTTCAGTGGGTTTTATTCTAAGATAATAATAGAGAAGTAATCTGGCATAGTGCCACAATGTTGGAACACATAAAACCTTCAGAAAAGAGGATCAGACCCTTATATACACAGGCATCCTCATGGAGAAATTGAATCTGGCCTTGAGAAACTAGATGCATTGGGGGTGGAGAGGGCATTAGTTTAAGTCAGCTGCCTGGCTGAGACAGTTTTATATAGGCCCATTAGCCATGTTCACTCACAGCTGTGTTACCAGATAATGCACTTATGACAAAGAACTCCCTCTATTTTACTTGGAAAACAAGTATAAAGCAATGACAAAATGACATTATATTTTTTAAATTAAATTTCAGATATAGTAAACATACTAAACTCACATAACTGGCAAATAAAATTATCCAGTTATAATATCTAAACGAATAAAAGCGAAATATTAAAATTAACCGTTTCTTCGAGATGGGGTAAGCCACGCCCACCAGCCAATCAGAGCTTCTGTATGCAAATTAGCCCAGCCAAGATGGCGGAGGCCACAGCCCTGGTGTGTGGCTTCTCCAGGGCTGTGGCCTCCACCATCTTGGGAGCCTCCCGCCTGAGAAGGCATCCAGCGCCTTGGGCCTGCGGATGCCTTTCCAGGCAGGAGCCGGGGTGGGGGGTAGGTGGGCACCAGGTGGCTTCTCGCACCCCCGGAACGCTCCCGAGCGCGGGGGTGGGGCGGCCACATCTTGACTATTTTATGTAAGTTGAGTAAGAAAGCTATGTCAGTCAGGTTAAGGGTTTTGCAGTCATGCAAACAGTTTTAAATCTATTTACTAACTATCTAGCCTTAGATATTTTACTGAATCTCCTGAGCCTTATTTATATTTTAAAATGAGGTTAATAACTTCACAGGCAATCTGCAAAGTGACGTCAATTCAATGCTGAGTACAGGGCCAACACACAATAGGCATTGAGTAATTGAAGGTTTTTATTACAGTGATTGGTTAGATAAATAGGGCAGTTTGAAAGACTGAAGACTTTATTATTGAATGGGAGTAACAAATAGTTTATTGAAAGTTAGAAGGTGAGCAAGTTAGAATAAAATGTTTTTATCTAAAGAGGGTGTTTTCAAAAGTAAAAATGTAAAATGTTAGAGCACTTCAAGATTATGCAGAATTCCAAATATAAATTTTAAAAATTGTGATTGGAAGAGATTTAACGAGTTTTCAGACACTCTACTAAAAGGCTCATCAAACTGGATGTCAAATGCTCTGAGAATAATGGTAGGGCATTTTGTAGAAAGGAAGACTGGGAACCTGGTGCTAAAGCCATTAAGGAAGCTACAGACACATCCAATTAGCCAGAAGTGATAATAACGGAGCCAAGCAGAGGAGTGCCAGAGTCTAGAATCATGTTTCTCCAAGGGCTAAGCACCTACTGCATAGAGTGGCCGGCAGTGCTGGCTAGAATTTTAGATTCCATGATTCCACTCCACCTCAAATGAATCAGGACCTCTGGGGATGACTTCCAGAAACCTGTATTTTTAACAAGCTTCCCAGGTAATAATTTTGCATGCTAAAAATTATACTTCTGCTAAAGTTTGAAAACTAGACTTCTAGGAAGATATCCGAGTTACTGTGAGAACTCTGCCTGAGGTGATATCAGTGAAGAAATGCAGAACATGAGAACAGAAAGTTGGCACCTAGTATGATCTCCAGAGAGTAAATGGAGCAAACAAAAAACAAACAAACAGAAAAAAAGGAGTACCCTGCTTTGTCTGATCCCATCAAGGCCAAGAGCATCATCCAGGAGAGAAAGTCAATCATGCCTAGGGCGAATTTCACAGAATTTTCTTTCCTTTAGAATAAAATGATGGATGACAAGGAAAGAAAAGAATGGAGTACGGAGAATAGAAATTGTCTCACTCACTGGCTCACACACAAAAATCTTAAGAGTATTTGGGAAGATAAACTACAATAGTGTACAAAATCACATTTAAATGAGTAGGACATTTTAGATGTCAAATATGTGTTAAGACATTTCTCTTTCTCGTCGTTATTCGTGTCTTACACAATGTGAGGAGTGCTCCAGTTGAGTTATGCTGTCTGACATCAGGCTTTCTCTAAAATAAGATAGCAGAAAAACTGTAAAAGATGCTTCCCCCCGCCCCCTCCAAAAAAGTTTTTTAACACTAGAGTAACAGGCGTAGCATCACTGAGGTAAACAGGTTCATCTGGGGTTTTATTTGGATTTTGTTTTTGTTTTTTTTTTCATTTGCTGACAAAGTTTCTTTATGGCATTGATGATAGCTCTTCATTCGTTCATTAAGAGACCTATAGTGCACCAAGGCTTCTTCCTGTCAGCTCAAATACACTCTGTATGGTATAGCTTTCACCCATAATATAGTGCAGAACAATGTGGCATTAAACTTTAAAAAGACAGACAGACCTAAAGCATTATCTAGCTTAAGCCAATTTATGGCACCTTTGGAATGAGAGCTTGATATGAGTAAGAAGAGGAATGGAAATCGAATGTTCCTTCGTCTTCCACAATAAAGTTGCATTCACTCATAACTTTTGACATTTGTTGAGTTAATGGTTGGGTGATGGGAAGAGATGAGGAAGAATAGAAGCCAGAAAAAGGAAGACAGAAGCGTACAGTGGAGGACCATTGTCTAATTATTTCGTCTTGTATGTTCTCTTTGATCTTTGCGTTAATCAATATAATGGCACTTAATTCATGGTATTGTTATCCATTCACAGGTCTACCTACTAGTATATGTGTTCACTAAAGACAGACTCTTTATCTTTTTTAACTTCATTTATATTTTTTATTTATTTCTGATACCTATTTGTATAGCAATTGAAAGGAAAACAAACTAAAAATTTAGTGTCTATTATATGCTAGGCATGCTACATGGTATTTTAATATGCATTAGCTCATATAATCCTAAATGCATACAGGGATGGGCAAAAGTAGGTTAATAATAATAAATAACACAGTAATTAATAAATAAATTATAATACAAGAATAAACTGTTTTGCATACTCAGAACTGTGAACCTACTGTTGCCAACCCCTTCATACGTAAAATGCTTTAGCACAGTGACTGGCACATGGTAAAAAATGTTAGTTAAAAACTAATCATCATTGTTTATAATAACAACACTATGAAGTAGATATTGTAATTTACACATTATACCCAAAGAAATGAGTCTAATCAAATAAATCTGGCTTTAAATAGGTTTCACAACTGGTATGGTTGTGCTGAGATTGCATCCAACTCTACTTAATTCATAATTTTCATTATCTTGGTTTTTAAGCAGGGAATGAGAAAGAGATATAGATCAGCATTATCTTTGAAAAACCTTGTTTTTTCCCATGCTAGCCCACAATTTTGCTATATCCTATGTATCAAAACTGTCCCTAGGTGTGGAAGTAGAATATAGAATATATTTATGCCCCCACCCCCACTGTCTGATTATACATTTACCATTCTAGAATCTTTGAAAAATACTTATGTAGTGGAGTGCCACATGTAGCTTTTAAAAGACTCCTAATTATATTATTTTGTTTCCATATGCTTTTAAGTCATTAGAAATTTTAGAACAATGTTTTGCTAATTTCACTGTAAATCTTTTTGTCTGATTAATCTATATTATAAAATTTGGATCTCTATCACCATACTCCAGAGAAGTTATAATTTTCCAATGCCATGGCTTGTTCACATAATCAAAAGAACCCTATTTGTTTATTTTCTCCTTAGTCTCCATTGCCCTAGGCACTGTGTCTGTGAAGATATTGCTACGACATATTTCTGCTATTTTGCTGCCTATGGAGTCTTGTAGGATTTTTATGGTTTCCTGTCTTATATTTAAGTCTTTTAGCCATTTTGAGTTTGTTTTTGTGTATGGTGTTGGTGATCTAGTTTCATTTTTTTGTATGTATCTGACCAAATTTCCCAGCACCATTTATTGAAGAGACTGTCTTGACTCCATTGTATACTCTTGCCTCTTTTGTCAAATGTTAATTGAGCATAATGGCTTGAGTCAATTTCTGGGTTCTCTGTTCTGTTCTATTGGTCTGTCTGTCTGTTTTTGTGACAGTACCAGGCAGTTGTGAGAATCGTGGCTTGGTAATATAGCTTGATATCTGGTATTTTGATCCCTCCAACTTTATTCTTCTTTCTTAGGATTACTGTGGCTATTCAGGGTCTTGTTTTATTCCAGATAAATTTTTGGAGATTTTATTCTAGATCTTTGAAATATGCCATTGGTATTTTAATGGAGATTTCATTGAATCTATAGATTGGTTTGAGTAGTATGAACATTTTAATGATGTTGATTCTACCAATCCATGAACATGTTATGTCCTTCCATTTGTTTATGTCTTCCTCTATCTCTTTTTTCAATGTCTTGTAGTTTTCCAAGTACAGGTCTTTTCCTCCTTAGTTAAGTTTATTCCTAGGTATTTTAATTTTTTTGTCGTTGCAATGTAAATGGGATTGTTGTTGTTTTTTTTCATTTCTCTTTCTGTTGAGCTCATTATTGGTATATAAAAAGGCCATAGATTTCTGGGTGTTAATTTTGTATCCTGCTACATAGCATCCAAATAAAAAGCTTCTTCACAGCAAAAGAAACCATTAACAAAACAACAAGAAAGCCCACTGCATGGGAGAACATATTTGCCAAAGATATTTCTGATAAGCGTTTAATCTCTAAAATTTACAGAGAACTCATAAAACTTACCAAAATAAAGATAAACAGTCCAATCAAAAAAATGGGCAAAGAACCTAAATAGACACTTTTTGAAAGAGGACATAACGGAAGGCCGAGAGACATATGAAAACATGCTCAAAGTCACTAATCATCCAAGAGATGCAAATCAACACAACAATGAGGTACCATCTCATACCTGTAAGAATGGCTATCATCAACAAATAAAAAGTGCTGGCGAGGATGCGGAGAAAAAGGAGCCCTCGTGCACTGCTGGTGGGAATGCAGACTGGTGCAGCACTGTGGAAGACAGTATGGAGTTTCCTCAAAAAGTTAAAAATGGAACTTCCATTTGACCCTGTAATCCCACTTCTAGGACTATATCCCAAGAAACCAGAAACACCAATTAGAAAGGATATATGCACCCCTATGTGCATAGCAGCACAATTTACCATAGCTAAGATTTGGAAACAACCTACGTACCCATCAGCAGATGAGTAGATTAAAAAACTATAGTACATCTACACAATGGAATACTACACTGCTATAAAAAAGGAACTTCTACCATTTGCAACAGCATGGATAGAACTGGAGAGCATTATGCTAAGCAAAATAAGCCTGTCGGAGAAAGATAAATATCACATGATCTCACTCATATGTCAGATATACTGATCAACATAAGTTGCTGAACAAGAATAGATCCAGAGACAAATGGCAGGTGTGTGTGGGGGGAATGGGGGAGTTAGAGGGCAACCAAAGGACTTGCATGCATGCATATTAGTGTAACCAATGGACAGAGACGTTGGGGGCTTGCCCAGGATGGGAATGGCTGACGGGGAGGTCAATTGGGAAAAAGGAGACATACGTAAAACTTTAGACAATAATAATAAAAAAATGAAAGAAAACCCTATTTTTTCTCATTTTAATATATTTTGACATTGAGTAGCTATACTTTGGCCAATAATGACAATAGCTCACTTTAAATTGATTAGGTTTAATAAATGAACAAAAATAGTAAGAAAATGCTCTTCTAAATTGCAACATTTAGAGAAAATTTTAAAAACAGAAAAAAAATTAAGAAGGTTTTCTGAGATGTACCTTACTTCTTATTTTCTCCCTGAAAAGTTCTTCAGGGCCCAGCTACAGATCACCATACTTATCTTCCAAATAAGACATCTATTTTTTAAGAGTTATAGCCAATTATGAAGTTTATCTAATATAATAAAAGAATAATATGCAAATTGACCATTACCCGAGACACCTAAGCCACACCCACCAGCCAAGCCATGCCTCCCAGCCAACCAGAGCAGCTGTATGCAAATTAGCCCAGCCAAGATGGAGGCCGGCAGCCATGGAGCTAGAGCAAACCACAAGCTTCTGTTGCAACTGCCTGCCTAGGCTGGCTGAGCCTCTGCTCACAGCCACACCCACCAACCAATCAGAGCGGCTGTATGCAAATTAACCCAGCCA
>PVJC01032180.1:0-20077 GCA_004026665.1 Murina feae
GCCCTTCCCCACCCCCAGTTGCCCTCCCCTGCTGGCCTGATTGTCCCTAACAGCCTCTGCCTTGGCCCTGCCACTATGGTTTTGTCTGGAAGGTCTCCTGGTCTAATTAGCATATTACCCTTTTATTATAGATTTTAGTATAGATTTATGCATTTAAAAAATTTATTGATTTTTGAGAGAAACAGGAAGGGAGAGAGAGAGAAACATCAGTTTGTAGTTCTACTTATTTCTGCTTTCATTGGTTGTTTGTTGAATGTGCCCCAACCAGATGTTTAACCCAAAATCTTGATGTAACCAGTAGAGCTACCAGGCCAGGCCCAAAACATCCTGTATCGCTCTGTTTTGTCGTTTGCTTATTTCATAACCAGTGTGGAATCACAGGCTGCATTTATGAGGTCTTGCTAAGGTCTGAATGTCTGTGTCCCCCAAATTCGTATGTTGCAATCCTAACCTCCAAGGTATTAGGAGGTGGGGGGCCTTTGAGGAGATAAGTCATGAGAGTAGAGCCCTTTGGGGTGATTAGAAAAGAGGCCCCAGCCCTGATCGGGTAGCTCAGTTGGTTAGAGTGTCATCCCGACACACTAAGGATGTGGGTTCGATCCTTGGTCAGGATACATACAAGAATCCACTGAATGCGTGAATGAGTGGAACAGCAAATCAATGTTTCTCTCTCTCTCTCTCTCTCTCTCTCTCTCTCTCTCTCTCTCTCTCTCTCGTTCCTTTTCCTCCCGCCTTCCCTTCCTCTCTCTCTAAAGTCAATAAATAGAAAAAAAATGTTTAAATGCATCTTTTTAAAAGAAGAAAGAAAAGAGGCCCCAGAGAGCTCGCTTTCCCCGGACCATGTGAGGAAGACAGCGAGAAGTCTCAGCAGTCTGCAGTCTGGAAGAGGGTCTTCACCAGAACTTGACCATGTTGGCAACTTGACCCTGGACTTCCAGCCTCCAGAACTGTGAGAAAAATCTATTGCTCATCAGCCACGCAGTTCATGGCATTTCGTTAGGCAGGACTGGACCAAGGCAGGTGTCTTTTGACCTCAGGGTGTCTTTGTGTCTCGAGATGTGGTCCTTTGTGGAGGACGGACGGATGTTCTGGGCTTGTTGGCTGTCTTCAGCTCAGATCAGGTTATTTGTTTTGGAGGGAATACCACAGCTCGGCGTCTGTCTCGGTGGCTGTCTCGGTGTCTCCCATCAAAGGACACGGGGTGGCAGTTTGTCTCAATTCAGTGATGCTGAGTCGGAGCCTGTGGTCAGGGTGATGCATGAGTCTGCTCAGGCGGCCGTAACAAAATGCCACAGACGGGCTGGCGTGAACAACAGAAATTTACTTCTCACGGTTCTGGAGGCTGCAAGTCAGAGACTGAGGTGTTGGCCGGGTTGGTTTCCTCTGAGGCCTCTCTCCGTAGCTTGCAGACAGCCCCTTGCACTGTGTCCTCACATGATCTTTCCTCTGGTTCTCTTTGTGTGTTCAGATGGCCTCTTCTTTTATTATTATTGTTAGTATTTTTAAAATCCTCACCTGAAGATAAGTTTTTACTGATTTTAGAGAGAAAGAAAGAGAGAGGAGAAACATTGATGTGAGAGAGAAATATTGATCAGCTGCCTCCTACACGCCCCCCGACCTTAGTATGTGCCTGACTGAGAACTGAACCCTCCACCTTTGGGTGTACAGGATGGTGCTCCAACCTACTGAGCCACCCGGCCAGGCAAAGGACCCCTTCTTATAAGGAGACCAGGCAAATTGGACCAGGGCCTACCCTCATGGCTCTTTAACTTAGCTCTTTAAACATTCTCTCTCCAAATACAGTCACATTCGGAGGGAGTGGGGGTGGGGATTTAAATATGAATTCAGGGGGACACAATTCAGTCGGTCGCAGGTCGTGACGGCCAGATCTCTCCTTTGTCACGGTGCAGCTTTCCCTTTGTAGTGACCCGTTACCTGTGGGATGCTACTCGCAGGCTGTTTCCCCTGCTTTTTATTTCTAAGTCTTTCCCGGCAATTATTTGGGCTCGGTGTTGGTTTTGATTTCCGAGAGTTAGAGCAGTAAATGCCTAAGAGTAGGGGATGACCTGTTTCTGACTCTGGATTTAGGATTTTTCTTATCCTCGTTTTTCAGGAGAGGAAACTGAGGCTCAGAGACGGTCAGTTACTTGCTCAGGGGCATACAGCACTTTTACTCGAGTAATTGCTGGCATGTGCTGAGTGCTCCTATGTGCCAGGTACTTAATGGTACTCATCTCACAGGTCAGGACAGGAAAGCCAGAGAGGTTTAGCGTGCCGTCGGCCAGTGGTAGAGCCTGTTTGGTACCAGGTCCGACTCCCTCCGAGGCCTCGTGCCTTATCCACAATCTCGTGTGACAACTCAAAGATGAACAGCTTTCAGCCCTGCAGCCTTCCCGAATCCTGAGACCAACCCCAATCTCTTCAGAACCTCCTGCATTATAGCAGGAAGCTGGTTAAGAATGGTTTTAATCCCATCTGGCTCAATGACATGTATTAATAATATTACTTACCTCTACTCAGAATCATGCCCAGAACCCAGAACGCCCTAACATTAGAAAGAAGGGGAAATAAAAGGCAACTAGCGGAGCATATGTCAGCACATTTTATTTCAGGGTGTAAATTCTCGGCCACTGTCCCAGGGAAGCATAATGAAGGTAGCCGTTGCTTTTGACCTCGTTAATGCAGTGGCCACGGACGCAGCCTGAAGATTTAAAAAAATGTACTTATTTGTATTGATTTCAGGGAGGAAGGGAGAGGGAGAGAGAAATAGAAACAGCCCTGACCGGTTTGGCTCAGTGGATAGAGTGTTGGCCTGCGGACGGAAAGGTCTCAGGTTCGATTCCGGTCAAGGGCATGTACCTTGGTTGCGGGCATATCCCCAGTGGGGAGTGTGCAGGAGGCAGCTGGTCGATCGGTGTTTCTAACTCTCTATCCCTCTCCCTTCCTCTCTGTGAAAAATCAATAAAAAATATTAAAAAAAAATAGAAACATCGGTGATGTGAGAGAGCCATTGATCAGCTGCCTCCTGCACGCCCCCCACTGGGAATAGAGCCCGCAACCTGGGCATGTGCCCTTGGCCGGACTCAAACCTGAGACCCTTTAGACCAGGCTGATGCTCTGTCCACTGAGCCAAACCGGCTAGGGTTGGGCTCTGGTGATTTTAAACGGGTTTTCCACCGACATGAAACGGTGGTGGGAGGTTCGGAAGTCTGGCAGGACTTGTGTGGGACTGTCCTTGTCCTCAGGCTGTACAGCGTCTGTGGTCCTGTCTGCTACTGCCTGCTGAGGGTGCCCCTCAGTGTCCACCAAAATCGCCCAATGCCCCGAATGTCCGCTAGAGGGCAGTATTATCCCACTGAACCTCACCTGTTTATTGTATATATTTTTAAAAAATATATATTTTTTTCTTGATTTCAGCGAGGAAGGGAGAGGGAGAGAGAGAGAAACATCAGTGATGGCCCTGGCTGGTTTGGCTCAGTGGATAGAGCGTCGACCTGCAGACTGAAGGGTCCTGGGTCCGATTCCAGTTTAGGACACATGCCCAGGTTATAGCCTCAATCTCCAGGAGGGGCGTTCAGGAGGCAGCCGATCAATGATTCTCTCTCACCATTGGTGTTTTTCTATCTCTCCCTCCCTCTCAGAAATCAATAAAAACATATTTTTTAAAAAAAGAAAGAAAAGAAACATCAATGATGAGAAAAAAAATCACTAATCGGCTACCTCCTGCACCCCCCCCCCACCACCACCACTGGAGATCAAGCCCACAACCTGGGCATGTGCCCTGATCAGGAATCGAACCTTGACCTCCTGGTTCATAGGTCGACGCTCAACCACTGAGCCACATCGGCCGGGAAATTTAAAAAAATGTATATTTTTAAAAAAACAGAATCTGGAAATCTGGAATGACATGATGTCTCATCATTTTTCAATGTAGGCTCCAAATTTCCCCAACTTTTTATTTTAAAAAATGTTTTTAAATCTTTTTTAAATGTTTTGAGAAAGTTCTATTGAGGTGTGACCGATATACAAAAAGTTGCACTCATTTCATGTATACAGTTGGTGAGTTTTGAGGAGAAATTTAATCTACAGAAAAATTAAGCAAATAGGAATCTGCGTACTCTTCACCTGTACGCACCAGTTGGCATTTGCCACATTTGCTGTGCTGGTTGCTCTCTCCACACACACACACACACACTGTTTTTCTTTTGCTGAACTATTTGCAAATGAGTTGTAGTTGCCATGTTAATGTCATACTTGAGCTGTCCAAGTGCATCTCCTAAGAATAAGCTCTGACACAGGTGCAGCATGGCGGCTACCTGGGAAAACGGAGAGTGCTCCGTAGCGTCCTCTCACCGAGTCCAACCTGCATTGCCCAGTTGTCCCCGAAATGCGTTTTATGGTTGTTTCTTTCCCCTCAATCCACCATCCAAGCAAGGATCACATGTTGCGTTTGGTGGTCGTGCCTCTTTCATCTCTCTCCTTTTTATTTTATTTTTATTTTTAAAACATATTTAATTGATTTTTTACAGAGAGGAAGGGAGAGGGATAGTTAGAAACATCGATCAGCTGCCTCCTGCACACCCCCCACTGGGGATGTGCCCACAACCAAGGTACATGCCCTTGACCGGAATCGAACCTGGGACCCTCGAGTCTGCAGGCGGACCCTCTATCCACTGAGCCAAACCGGTCAGGGCTATTTTATTTTTTAAAATATATTTTTATTGATTTCAGAGAGGAAGCGAGAGGGAGAGAGAGTTAGAAATGTCAAGGATGAGAGAGAATATTGATCAGCCGCCTCCTGCACGCCCCCTGCTGGGAATCGAGCCCATGACCCCGGCATGTTCCCGGACTGGGAATTGAACCATGACTTCCTGCTTCATAGGTTGATGCTCAACCACTGAGCCGCATCGGACAGGCTAATCTCTCTCCTTTTCAAAAAATTGAGTTATATTTTAAGTTGCATTTTATCTTAAAATGTTAATTTAATACAATTTTAAATGTAATTTTAAATACCAAATTAACAATTAATGTAGTCAAATTAACCTTGAATATGAAGTTAATATTAAATTTAATATAATAAACTGATATATTATATTTTATCTTCACATATTTGTTAAGATCAACTCTTAAGTATAAGCTTGATAATTTTTATTTATTTCTCTTTATTGTTGAAAGTGTTATAGATGTCCCTCATTTTTCCTCCATTGCCCCTTTCACCAGTTCCCGGCCCACCCCAGCATTCACCATGCTATTGTCTCTATCCACGGGCTGTGCATATATGCACATAAATTATTTGGTTAATCTCTTCTTGCCCCTCCCCTTCCCCTTGAGATCCAGCAGTCTGTGCCAGGATCGCATGCCTCTGAATCTATTTTGTTTATTAGCTACTTATGTACACACTATGGAACTACCAGCGAGATCAAAATAGGTATTTATTTTCCTTTCATCCAAAATATGACACCCATCTTTTTATTGTTGTTAGTCCTCACCCGAGGATATTAATTTTTTAGAGACTGGAATGGAGGGAGGGAGGGAGAGAGACACACACACACACACACACATGCACACACACACACTGACTGGTTGCCTCCCACACATGCCTGAAACGGAACCTGCGACCCAGGTACCTGTCCTTGACCAGGAACCGAACCACGACCGTTCAGTGTGTGGGCCGGTGCTCTAACCACTGAGCATACCAGCTAGGGCAACACCCATCTTCTTATCATCTTTCATGATGCTGGTATTTTTGATCTGGGGACCTGCAGTTTGGGTTTGTGTGGTGCTTCCTCCCAGTTGATTCCGGTGATGCCCTTCTGAGAGGCTGTGACAGTGATGCTGACCTTGGTCACCTGGTTCAGGTGGTGGACACTGTAAAGGTGCCTTTCTCTCCTTGTCACAAGGATGCTACCTGTGGGCAGTACTTAGAGACCTGGTAGGCATCCAATTTTTTAAAGCACATCTGGGGGCAGCTGACATGTTGCAAGGCCCTCAGGGCACCAGCCGGAAGTTGCAGAGTTAGGATCTCCCATGGGTCTTAAGCAAACACCCGTCCATCCCTCCAGGGGGAGGGGGCAGGGACCTACCCAGCGAGCCCCCAGGGAGCTTGGAGAGATGCGGGCACCGACGATGGGACCCCAAACGAGCACCTGTCTTCCTGCAGCTCCGGGACTGTGGAGGGCTGCGGGAGGTGGAGGTGACCGCGTGCCTGGTGTGGAAGGACTGGCCTCACCGCGTGCACCCCCACAGCCTCGTGGGGAAAGACTGCACCGACGGCGTCTGCAGGGTGCGGCTCCGGCCTCACGTCAGCCCCCGGCACAGGTACCCAACCCTGACCCCAGACCCTTCGCTCTTGGTCATGGAGATTCTGTGGGGCGAGGAATCACCCAGGGAGACCTCAGGGCAAGGCCCCGCTCAGCCAGACTTTCCCGGTGGCATTTCCCAGATGAGCAGTGGGCAAAAGGCCTGTGGCAGTGGAGGGATCTCCTCAGGCCTGGAGCCCTGCCCCCCCCCCCACGCATTCACACCGTTCTGTTTATCTCCATATTGTAGAGGAGGAGGCTTGTCTGCAAGGCCCGTTCTTTCACTTTATAATTTATATGTCTTTAATAAATACAAAAATGAAAAGGTTCAGAGTGTGCAGTGAGAAATGAGCTTCCTTCCTTCTTTGGTCTTCTAGTCCCTTCCTGGAGGCAATTAAAAATATGCTCCGCGTAGATCTATCTTTTCTCTCTGTGTAAATAATAGCAGACACTCGAGCCTCGTTTTTGGAGCGTCTTGGAGATCATGCCTTTCAGAACAGTTAGAGCGGCCCTATTCTTTTTACTGGCTGCATACTATTCCAATGTGTGGATGCACACAGTGACTCGATCTCAATGTATATTATTGATATCAGAGAGGAGGGAGAGGGAGAAAGATAGAAACATCAGTGATGAGAGGGAATCATTGATTGGCTGCCTCCTGCACGCCCCCCCATCCCACCACCCCTCCCGCTGGGGATAGAGCCCACAACCCAAGCATGTGCCCTGACTGGGAATCGAACTGTGATCTCTTGGCTCATAGGCTGACGCTCAACCAATGAGCCGCACCGGCCTAGCACGTCCTCTATTAATGGGCACCTGTGACCGTGTCAGTCCCTTGTGCTTCTGTGATAAACTGAGTTGCAGTGAATTGCTTTACGTACAGATCATTTCTTCTCTGGGATAAATTCCTAGAAATGGAATTGCTGCCTCCAAGGCGATACATGTGTACTCCTAGTGATCTATACATTTAGTAGGAGCGGGGATTTCTGTCTCTCTTGTTCCCTGCTGTATCCCCCGGCGTGTAGCACTTGCCTGGCTCAGGGTAGGTGCTCAGGAAATGCTTGTGGAATGAAGGCATATGGCCAGGTTGTCCTGCAGTGTGTAACTGTTGGAGCACTTTCCAGCCTCACCGGCAGGGGGCGCTAGCACATGCTTTGATCTTTGCTGTCTGTGTGAGTTTGTGAAAATTGGCATTGCGCTGGTGTTTCATTTGAGTTTTCTTATCAGTGAGGTTGGCCAGTGTTGACACCCTGGAGGGTTTGAACCCTGGACCCCTTCAAATCTGGGACCCCAGGGTGCCTCAGCCTCTGGGCCCCAAGGCAGGTAGCATCTGCTGGAGTCTCCTGGGGGTTAGAGCTGCACCTGCCCCTGGTGATGACCTCCCTTCCGTCTGCCCACCACGCAGCTTTAACAACCTGGGCATCCAGTGCGTGCGGAAGAAGGAGATCGAGGCGGCCATCGAGCGGAAAATCCAGCTGGGCATCGACCCGTACAATGGTGAGCCCAGACCCCCGACGCTTCCGCCCACTCCCACCCCCTTGCCTCCTCTGGGCCCCGCCATCCCCTCCAGTCCTCCTCACTCCCCCACCCTCAGCGCCCCCACGTCTCTCTCGCAGCCGGATCCCTGAAGAACCATCAGGAGGTGGACATGAACGTCGTGAGGATCTGCTTCCTGGCCTCTTACCGGGACCAGCAAGGGCAGATGCGCCAGATGGAGCCCGTGCTGTCTGAGCCCGTCTACGACAAGAGTGAGTCGAGGGTGCTGTGTCCATAGGACTGTCCTTGGCTGCAGGTACCAGAAAGCCCCACATACAAAGGCAGGAACCAACAGGGAGCCCCTTCCTTCCTCCCTCCCTCCCTCCCTCCCTCCTTCCTTCCTTCTTTTCATTAATCTTCACCGAGGATTTTTTCCCCTTTGATTTTTAGAGCGTGGAAAGGAGGGGGAGAGACAGAGAGAGACACGTCGACTGGTTGCCCCCCCCACATGCCCCAAACAGTGCTGGGGACAGAGCCTGCAGCCGAGGTCCGTGCCCTTGACTGGAATCCAACCCAAGACCCTTCAGTCCTCAGGCTGACACGCTAACCACTGAGCGAACCTGGCCAGGGTGGGAGTTCTTCGTGTGTATATGTCTCCGTTTTGAAGCCCGGTGCTGGGGATTCAGGAGCTCAGCAGCATCAGGGAACTGGTTCAGCAGCTCTGGGATTCTCTTTGCTTTCCCCTCGTGGTCATGATCTGGCTGCTGCAGCTCCAGACATCACGTCTGTACTCGAGGCATGACGGGCAGTGTCACCCTGTGTGGCGAGCAAGCTGTCCACTGGTAGTGCCAGGCGTCAGCGTTTCCTGTGTGGCCTGTGGAAGCGGGACCTCCTAGTATTGTAGAGGGTCCAGCCTGTACAGCTGCACTGGGCTATCCTAGGGAAGAGGCAACATGAGTAATAATACTATTTCTGTCTTTGATAGAGAAAATAATATATTCCCCAGAACCCCCCTGGTAGACTGCTTTAAAAAAAAATATATATATATATATATATGTTTTTATTGATTTTTAAAGAGAGAATTGAGAGGGATAGAGAGATAGAAACATCGATGAAAGAGAAACATTATCGTAGGCTGCCTCCTGCACGCCCCCTACCTGGGGATCCAGCCTGCCACCTGGGCATGTGCCCTGACTGGGAATCGAACCAGGGACCTCTTGGTTCATGGGTCAGTGCTCACTCACTGAGTCACATCAGCCGGTTTCCCTCTCCCCTTTTTAAATTGACTTTATTGAGATGACATTGGTTAATAAAAATTACATAGGTTTCATGTATACAGTTCTATAATACATCATCCGTATGTTGTATTGTGTGTGTACCACCAAGTTAGACTTCTGTTTATGTCCCTTTGGTCAGACTTGGTCCCATGGTTGCAAGGGAGTCTGGGAAAGAGAGCATTTAGGTTTTCACAGGCATGGAAGAGGGGGTTGGGAATGGCTGCTAGGTTTTAGCCAGCTTACAGTGACTGCCATAAGCATTAAAACGGGGAAGGCGGACCCTGACTGTTTGGCTCAGTGGATAGAGCGTCACCCTGCAGACTGAAGGGTCTCAGGTTCGATTCCGGTCAAGGGCATGTACCTTGGTTGCAGGCACATCCCCAGTGGGGGGATGTGCAGGAGGCAGCTGATCGATGTTTCTCTCATCGATGTTTCTAACTTTCTCTCTCCCTTCCTCTCTGTAAAAAATTAATAAAATATATTAAAATGGGGAAGACTGTTACTTCAATCAGGGCTTTTATGGATGCAAGTGATAGAATCCCGACTTGAATGGGCCGAAGGAGAAAAAAAATAAATTTGTTCCATTAACTAAAAAAAATCTAGGGGTAGCACAGTGCTTCAGGCCTGGCTGCATCCAGGTCCTCAGAGATGTCGTTAGGGGTCTGTGTCCTCTGTAGCTATGCTTCCTCCATGTTAGAGTCATTCTTGGACACGGCTGGGGGCGAGATAATCTGCGCAGCCCTAGGCTTATATCCTACCAGGTTGGCACCTCTCCTGGTCTCCCAATAGTTTTGCTCAAAGTCTCAGGGCTGTCTCTCATTGGCCTGAGGTTGGTCATGTGTCCTCTCTGACCAATCAGCTGTGTCCAGGAGGAGGTGATGTTCTGATTGGCCAGGTCTGGGGCACATGCTCACTGCTGAGCTAGGGAGTGGGCTCAGCCTTACCCAACCTCCATGACTGAGATGTGGGGTGGCTCCTCCAAAAAAAGGTGGGGGGCAGTTAGCAGAAGAAGGGCTGGGACTGGTAGGAGTAAAACAACAGGTGTCCACTACAGGTTTCAGGACGTTAACCCTCATCTGAGAATTAGCTCTGATGCCTGGCCTGCCAGCTCTCCCTGAATTCTGAGGGTCTCTCCTTTAGCCAGACACTCACCTGACCTCAGCACGGAGGACTTGTGATTGTCCATTAACCCCCTCTTGTCCGAGCGGCTTCTTTTTCCACCCCAACCATGGGTTCCAGGAGGGACAGGTGCCCTGGCTTCTCTATTGCCCCCCTCTCCCCAGCCCAGGGTGGGCACCCACAGGGCACCTGGTAAGGATTTGATGACGGACTTCCTGTTTTCTCTCATGTACCTCTTCCTCACGCTCCTTCCCAGAATCCACAAACACGTCCGAGCTGCGGATCTGCCGCATCAACAAGGAGAGCGGGCCGTGCACAGGCGGCGAGGAGCTCTACCTGTTGTGTGACAAGGTGCAGAAAGGTGAGGGGCCTGGGGCAGCCTGCAGGCCCGCGGGTCTGGCGGCTTGTGGGGTAGCCCAGGAGGAGCTGGAGCACCGTTGTGGGGTGGAAGGATCCAGAACTCTGGTTTTAGAGTCAGACACAGCCGATTGGTTCATTTACTTACTGAGTCACTCACTCATGCACGTACAGAGAAGGAGGACCATGCAGGCTTCGCCACCACCAGCTCACTGTCTGCTACAAAAATCTGGAGTTGCACAAATAAATGCTTATGATGGTTGGGATAAAGGCTACGGCGGAGGAAAACAGAGGACAACAACATGTCACTCGTGTCTGTTCAAATGTCCCTTCTTCAAGTAGGGTTTCTTCCAGAACCCTCCCCTCTGTTCCTGTCTGTCTCTCTGCCACTGTTTCTCTCTGCGTCCCTCTGCCTGTTTCCCGTTCTCTCTCTGATTCTGTCTCATCTCTTGCCGTATCTGTCCCTCTCACACATACACATCCTGTCCCTTCTCTGTTTGTGGAGACCCCTGACTCACACACTCCTAAAAAAAAATAGCCCTGGCTGCTTTGGCTCAGTGGATAGAGCATTGGCCTACGGGCTGAAGGGTCCTGGGTTCGATTGCAGTCAAGGGCACATGCCTGGGTAGGGGGTGTGCCGGAGGCAGCCCATCAGTGATTCTTATCATTGATGTTTCTATCCTATCTCTCTCTCCCTCTCCCTTCCTCTCTGAAATAAATAAAAATATCTAATCTAATAAAAGAGTAATATGCAAATAGACCCTCACTCTGTTACACTTAAGCCACGCCCACCAGCCAATCAGAGTGACTATATGCAAATTAACCCAGTCAAGATGGCAGCCGGTAACCATGGAGCTGGAATAAGCAGGAGGCTTGCCCTGGCGATGGAGGAAGCTAAGGTTCCTGTCTGCCTAGGCCGGCTGTCGCCTCCGCTCAATGCAACCAAGTTTCAATTATAGAAGATAAACAAACCTCAGATACCTGCTTCCAGCCTTGGGCTCAAGGAAGCACTGGGAGCCTGGGTTGTCAGGGGCAACCCAACTTGGTCTCTGGTTAAAGCAACAAAGTTTTAACTTTAGAAGCTAAATAAATCCCAGATACCAGCTTCCAAGCCAGCCTCGCTGCAAACAGCCATCAGCCACTCACCCAGGCTGGCCAGGCACCCTAGCGGGACCTCCACCCCAATCTGGGACACCCTTCAGGGCAACCAGCCGTCCCCCACCCATGCACCAGGCCTCTATCCTATATAATAAAAGGGTAATAGGCAAATTGACCCTAACAGCAGAACCACTGGGAATGACTAGTCACTGTGACACACACTGACCACCAGGGGCAGACGCTCAATGCAGGAGCTGCCCCCTGGTGGTCAGTGCACTTCCACAGGGGGAGCTCTGCTCAGCCACAAGCCAGGCTAATAGCTGCCAGCACAGCAGTGGTGGTGGAAGCCTCTCCTGCCTCCTCAGCAGAGCTAAGGATGTCCGACTGGCAAGTGGACATCTCCTGGGCTGCCAAAGGGATGTCTGGCTGCCAGCTTAGGCCTGATTGCCCAGGGAGCGGGCCTAAGCCAGCAGGTAGACATCTCCCAAGGGGTCCCAGACTGTGAGAGGGCACAGGCCATGCTGAGGGACATCCCCAAGTGCACAAATTTTTGTGCACTGGGCCTCTAGTATTTAAATAAAATAAAATTTGAAAACCTCCACCCAGGACTGCCTGCCTGTGAGACAGCAGGAGGGAGCCTTCCCTTTTATTGTATATACTAGAGGCCTGGTGCACAAAATATGTGTACTTGGGGAGGGGGTCCCTCAGTCCAGTCTGTGCCCTCTTGTAGTCTGGGACCCCTCAGGGGATGTCCACCTGCTGGCATGCCTGGCCAGCCTAGGTGAGGGGCTGATGGCTGTTTCAGGCTGCCCACAACCCCTTCAGGGTTTGGGTCCCTACTGAGGTGCCTGGCCAGCCTGGGTGAGGGGCAGAGGGCCATTTCAGGCTGCCCATATCCCCTTCAAGGTTCGGGTCCCTACTGGGGTTCCTGGCTAGAAGCAGATATCTGGAATTTATTCAACTTCTATAATTGAAACTTTGTTGCCTTGGTCCCCCCCTGGAAGCATAGGTTGCCCCTGGCAACCCAAGGTCCCAGCCTGGTAGGTTTCTGGGGTTTGTTTATCTTCTATAATTGAAACTCTGTAGCCTTGAGTAGAGCTCAGGGCCCACAGGGCCCTGGCTTCCTTCATTGCCCTGGGCAATTCCATCTCCGTGGTTGCCACCATCTTAGTTGAGTTAATTTGCATATTTGTTCCTGATTGGTTGGTGGGCATGGCTTGTGGATGTAATGGAGTGAGGGTCAATTTGCATATTACTCTTTTATTAGATTAGATAGGTGTCTCCCCCAAAGTGTATACACACACTTTTTAAAAAAAATATATTTTATTGATTTATTACAGAGAGGAAGGGAGAGGGACAGAGAGTTAGAAACATCGATGGGAGAGAAACATCCATCAACTGCCTCTTGCACACCCCCTACTGTGGATGTGCCCACAACCAAGGTACATGCCCCTGACCGGAATCGAACATGGGACCCTTCAGTCCCCAGGCCAACGCTCTATCCACTGAGCCAAACCAGTTAGGGCTATATACACACACTTTGAGTAATTATAAAGGCAGTGCTTATTGAAATACACTTCACTTTCAAAGCTGAGCAGCTATCAGCTGTTAACGTGGAAATACATTTTGGAGGGACACCCTGTGTCTCGTCTGCATCCTTGCATTTCTTGCGTGTTACTCTATTATAAATAACATCACCACCAGCAGGAACAAAGCAGAGCTGAGATTTATCTCGCTCTGACTGGATGCCAAGCTCTGCTGTAAGCGCTTTGCACGCATCACTCATTAGATCATCTAGCCGCCTGATCTTTTATGAGGCAGGACCTATTATTGTAATTTCCATTTGCAGATGAGGAAACTGAGCCACAAAAAGGTGAAATGACTGGTTGAAGGTCACACAGCCAGGCAGGCAGCGACAGGATTTGAATCCAGGCACACTGCTGTTCACCATTTCCTCTGGGAGGAAAAACAATAGAGTTGAAAACAATTCAGGGAGATGTGTAAAGGTAGTATTTGGAGGAAAGTGATGCTGAGAAAGGGGATGGAGAAGAATGGCTGGAGGGGTGGTGGGGCACAATTTTACTAGGGGGGCCATGAAGGATCTGTGTGGCCTCATGGAAGAGTGTTCCAGCACAAGGAACAGCAACTGCCAAGGCCCTGAGGCAGAAACAGGTGTGATTGTTGGAAGAACAGGGAGGCCAATGGGGTAAGAGGGCAGCGAGAGCGGAGGAGAGTGGGAGAGGCTGCCATAGCGACAAGGGTGCCCCCCATCCTTTCTCAGGTTGTGGGATTATATACTTGATGTCTGTCTTCCCCACTGAGTCAAGTGGGCAGGACCTGGCACTGTCTTAGTGAGCGACTGTGTCCCCAGAACCACCCCGTCCAGGGCCAAGCACACATGAGGTTCATCAGGAAAAAACTTGTTTCACTTTTTTTTTTTAGCTACAAGGTTCACTTAAAAAATGTTTAAAGCATCTTAAATATACAGCTCAGTGGCATTTAATATATTCATGAGGTTGTGCTACCACCACTATCTAGGTCCAGAACAATTTCATACCTCAGAAGGAAACCCTGTCCACATTCTACATACACACACACAGAAGAAAAAAAAAGAAAAGAAAAGGAAGAAGGAAGCCGCCCTACCTCTTAGCAGTCACTACCTTCTCCTCCTCCCCCAGCCCCTGGCAACCACAAATCTGTTTTCTCTCTATGTATTTGCCTATTCACATGCGTGGAATTCTGTAATACGTGACCTTGTATGTTCGGCTTCGTTTACTTGGCATAATGTTTTCAAGGTTTATCCCTGTTGTGATGTGTCTGTGCTTCACTTCTTCTTATGGCTGAATTATATTGCATTGGAGGGATCCACCATGTTTATTTATCCACTAGGGATCCGGTGCACAAAAATTTGTGCACTCGGGAGGTCCATCAGCCCGACCTGTGCCCTCTCGCAGTCTGGGACCCCTCTGGGGATGTCCACCTGCTGGTGTGCCTGGTCAGCCTGGGTGAGGGGCTGATGGCTGTTTGTAGGCTGGCCAAGCCCCCCAGTAACGTCCCTCACTCCATTGGGGTGTGGCCAGCATGGGTGACGGGCTAAGGGGCGCTTTCAGGCTTTCAGGCTGCCCACAGTCCCTTCAGGTTTTGGGTCCCTACTGGGGTACCTGGACAGCCTGGGTGAGGGGCTGATGGCTGTTTGCAGGCTGGCCAAGCCCCCCAGTAACATCCCTCACCCCATTGGGTTGTGGCCAGCATGGGTGAGTGGCTGATGGCTGTTTTCAGAATTTCAGGCTTCCCACAGCCCCCATTGACTCAATGTCCCAGCAAGGCTGGCTGGACACAGGTTCTGGGGTTTGTTTATCTTCTATAATTGATACACTGTTCCTTTAAGCCGGGGCCTAGGCAGTTAACGAAACCTCCTCTCTGCTTCAGCTCTGGCTTCTATAATGAAACAATGTTTAATTAGAAGTCAGGTCTGGCCTGCTGTTTGCTTCAGCTCCTAGGATTGAAAGATTTGTTGCAAATATGATGTTCCCTGGAGTGGAGAGAGGCGGCCCCCAAACAGTTTCACTCTTGCTGCAATGGATGCTGCCTGTTTACTCAGGTCCCTGAGTGCCGGCCTCCATGTTGGCTGGGCTAATTTGCATACAGTTGCTCTGATTGGCTGGTAGGCGTGGCTTAGGCGTCCCGAAGAAACGGTTAATTTTAATATTACACTTTTATTAGTTAGGATTCATCTGTGGGTGGACGTTTGCCACGAATCCTCATGTACACGTTTCTGTATGAACACCCGCCTTCAGTTCTTTGGATATAGACCCAGCAGTGGGAGAGTCTTAGGAAATTTTAAATGAATGAGCAGATGCTTAGTGGGTGGCTCCCTTGTGGTGGGCCCCGTGCTGGGCAGTGCTGGGACACGGCGATGGCAGAGACGGGCCTGGGCCCAGTCCTCACAGGGCTCTCAGTCCAGTGGGGAGAAGGGAAAGAAATGCAAGTGACCAATGTGCGTGATACTGAGAGGAAGAAGACAAAGTGCTGAGGCTGAACAGCAAGACCAGACATGGTCTAGGCATCTGGGAGGGCTTCCCAGAGGAGGTGACATTTGAGCTGAGACCTGAGGAAGGCCGAGGGCAGGGACACTTTCCAGGCATGGGTGAATAATGAGAGGCAGGTGTGAGTCCTGTTCCATCGTTTACTCACTGGCCCATCTCAGGGAGGTGCCTCCCCAACCTGAGCCCCCATTTCCTCATCCCTAAAACGAGTCACTGGTAGGATGATGAGGGATTGATTCTAAGTGCCCAACAGGTACACTGTAAAGAGTCAGCATTTATGTCCTGACTAGTTTGGCTCAGTGGATAGAGCGTGGGCCTGGGGACTGAGGGGTCCCAGGTTCGATTCCGGTCAAGAGCATGTACCTTGGTTACGGGCACATCCCTGGTGGGAGGTGTGCAGGAGGCAGCTAATCCATGTTTCTCTCTCATCGATGTTTCTACCTCTCTATCCCTCTCCCTTCCTCTCTGTAAAAAACCAATTTAAAAAAAAAAGAGTTAGAATTTACTGAGGAATTTCTCTGTACCAGGCCTGGAGTTAGTACTTTGCACAGTGCTAATAGGATCACTCATACTTAGCATGGGTCGAACACTTATTATATCCTAAGCCTTATATTGAGTGCTTTGTGTAGTCGTCTTAGAACCCTATGAGGTAGGTGCTATGACTTTTCCTCTGTTCAGGGAGGAAACTGGTCCTAGAAATATCAGACAACTTCCCCAGGTCATAGCAGACAGAGCTGGTGGGAAAGAGCTCTGCCTGCCTGGGTTCCCATCGTGGCTCTACCACGTGCTGGCTGTATGTCCTGGGACAAGTGACTTTACCTCTCTGTGCCCTTGCTTCCTCCTCTGTGCAGTGGGCTCCCTTCTTCCCAGGGTTTCTGTGAGTTAGAGGCAATGTGTGTGTACCTCAGATGTGGTGTTAGTGTGATGAGAGAGGCAATGCAATAAGACAAGAAAAAGAAT
This sequence comes from Murina feae, assembly GCA_004026665.1. NCBI lineage: Eukaryota > Metazoa > Chordata > Mammalia > Chiroptera > Vespertilionidae > Murina > Murina feae. The sequence continues at coordinate 16,633 of PVJC01032180.1, forward strand.
CCTGACTATTTCCTACTGGCTGTGTGACCTGGGGCAAGCCTCAGTTTCTCCATCGTTAAAGCAGGTGTGTCTTCCTGGCCGAGTAACTCACTTGGTTAGAGCATCATCCTGAACCCAAGGTGGTGGGTTCGATCTAAGTCAGAGCACCATAAAAAAAAATCAATAAACAAATATTAAAATTTAAGAAACTGTTTTAAGTGGGGGAGTAGAAAATAATGAACATAGCAGGTCTGAGACCGTCATCCTTGGAAAGGCCTGCTTACGGGCTTGTCCCTTGGCTGGCTTCTGGGAGCTTGTGTTTTGAGAACGTCCCCCCCATGCCCTGAGTGGGAAGGGTGGCTCACTGTGCCGCACTGTTTGTGTGAGCAGCGTTGGTTGTGTGGAACACCTGCTTTCCTTCGGGGAGCATGGCATTTTGGCATGTGCCGGACACAGGGTGCTTAGGTGACCGGCCCCCAGTAAAAACCCTGGGCTCTGAGTCCCTCCGGAGCTTCCCTGAGAGACAGCATTTCGTGCGTGTTCTCACATCTTGTTCCCGGGGGGACTGCTGTGCGGTGTGACTCCACCGGGAGAGGACTCTTGGCAGCTTGAGCCCGGTCTCCTCTGGACTCGCTCCGGCACCGCTTCCCTTCCCCGAGGGCGCCTGGCATCCTTTTGCTGTAATACATCGTAGCCGTGAACACAGACTATATGCTGAGTCCTGTGAGCCCCCTTCGTGAATCGCTGACTCTCACGGTGGTCTTGGGGACCCCTGACCCAGTGGGAATGTTAGTTCTAGCTGCCTTTTGGGTCGTTAAAAGGATTAAATGAGATAATCTCTCTCTATATAAAAGCCCAAGCAACCACTATGACCAGAGGGCCAGCCGATAGCTATGAAGTGTACTGACCACCAGGGGGCAGGCACTCCGTGCAGGAGCTGTGCCCTGGTGGTCAGTGTGCTCCCACAGCCAACCTCCCGCGGCCCCTCCCCTATTGGCCTGATTGTTGGCCAGGCTGAGGGACCACACCCATGCGCGGGTTAGTGCCCCGGCCTCTCGCATGTACTAATTGGCAGTCACTGTCCATGTGTCACCCTGTAGGTGCTCAACACGACAGAAGGTTAGTTACCACAGTGATTAGTTTTGGTCTTAGGAATATTAATGTTGATCTGGGGGAGAAGGAGTCCGCTGGGTGCCCAGTGGGCCAGTGTTCTTGCGCAGCTGACGTGCTTACTCCCCACAGAGGACATATCGGTGGTGTTCAGCAGTGCCTCCTGGGAAGGCCGGGCTGACTTCTCCCAGGCCGACGTGCACCGCCAGATTGCCATCGTGTTCAAGACGCCGCCCTACGAGGACCTGGAGATCATCGAACCTGTGACAGTCAACGTCTTCCTGCAGCGGCTCACCGACGGGGTCTGCAGCGAGCCTCTGCCCTTCACATACCTGCCTCGGGACCACGGTAACCACAGCAACTGGGGTGACCCGCCCCCCACCAGAGACCAGGCCTTTGGCCTTGCTCGGGGCGACTCAGAAGGAAAGGGGGAGAGGCAGAAGTAGAATGCAGGCTTAGAGCTGGACGGGCTGTGGGGTCTTGGTCTCGCAGTGTCTCACTCTTCTGTGCAGAATAATAATGGTACCACCTCATGGCATTTGGGGGAGGATTTTTAAAAAATATATTTTTATTGATTTCAGAGAGGAAGGGAGAGGAAGAGAGAGAGAGAAACATCAAGGATGAGAGAGAATCATTGATTAGCTGCCTCCTGTCTGCCCCACACTGGGGATCGAGCCCGCAACCCGGGCATGTGCCCTTAACTCGAACCTGGGACCCTTCAGTCCACAGGCAGATGCTCTATCCACTGAGCCAAACCGGCTAGGGTTTGGGGGAGGATTTAATCATTTCTCTCCTCATCATGCTGCTCATGCTGGCCCTGTGCTGAGGACATAGCAGCCCCAGCCCTAACCTCATAATTCTCAGACCTACGGAGGGCAGACCCATTCACACACAGTGACAACCAGAATGGCAGGACTGGGAAGGAATTGCCCAGGGGACGCATTGCCCAGATGGGGTACCTGACCCAGATTTAGGGGTCAAGGAGGGCTTCCTGGAGGAGGAGACAGCTGAGCTGAAGATGGGAGGATGAATAAGTAGTTCTCCGGGGAAGGGGTAGGAGTTGAGGAAGAGTGTTGCTTTGTTTTCTTAATCCTCACCCAAGGATAGTCCCCCCCCCTTTTTTTTTTAGAGAGAGAGAGTGGAAGGGAGGGAGGGAGAAAGTGGAGAGAGAGAAAGGGAGAGAAACATCAGTATGAGAGAGATGCATCAATTGGTTGCCTTTTGCATGTGCCAGGGATCAGGCAGGAATAGAACTTCCAACCTAGGTATGTGCCCATGATCGGGAATCAAACTCGAGAGCCTTGGGTGCTTGGGCTGATACTCTAACCATTGAGCAACACTGGGCAGGGTGAGCAAGAGTGTTTTTGTTGCGGAAAGACCAGAAAAACTAAGCGAAGCTCTTTGAAGGAGTGGAGAAAACATGGTTTTAATCACGCGCGGTCTCCGGGAAATGTTCCAAAACAGAGCAAAGTAACACTCAGGAGCCCTTCCTCATATATGCTTCCCGAGTTAATCTTATTACAAATGTGTTCCCTCCCTCCAGGTCTTAGAGGAACTGAAACTCCCAACCTCCCTTTCCCCAGGTGTTCCAAAGATTCCACCCATCTTAACAATCTACCCTTTTCCAGGTGTTCCAAGGTTACTGTGTCAGCTAACAATCCACCCTTCCTTCAGGGCAGCGATTCTGCTTTGTTTTGCTAATCCAAGATTAGAAGGAGGCAGTGCCTTAGCTGAAGGTCATTTCCTTCAGAACATCAAGGCTACCTTTGAATTAGCCCTTTTTCCTTCTCATTTCCCCCCCTTGTCCCACAAGCTTCTTTTAGCCTTGTGGAGCAGCAACCACAGGATGCTAAAGGGAACAGGGACGTCGACCACTCGCTCTTAGCTACTTCTGGCTGAAAAAAGGGCGATGTCAAAAGTGGATTAGCATCCTGTTCCTTCCTCTGTGGGGGGCTTGTAGGGTGTTCTTCTGGTTCCAGACAAGCAGGGGTAAAGGTTCATAGTTCATCTGGGAGGTGACCTGTTGGGATGTTGGCCTGGGGTACCTCTTCACTCAGGAGTGGTGGATCCAGGTGTTCAGTCCTGCAACCTTAAGAGCTGTGGGAGTGGTCAGGATGATTGTATGTGGTCCCCTCATGGTAGGAATCAGTCCTCAGGTGGTCTTTTCCCAAAAAGAGTCATCAAGTTGGAAGGCAGAACTTCTTGGATATGCTCCATGCTCCTGGATTGCCCTCTGGGTAGGCTGCAAAAGCCTGCAAGAACTTGAGTAAAATTACGTATTTCAGCCTCTACCCACCAGAATCTGTAGAGGTCCCACTGGTTTCCAGGGCAGCCTTCTAGGCTGCATATGAGGCCC
>PVJC01032181.1:7656-21365 GCA_004026665.1 Murina feae
CTCATATGCTGTATAGGAGGCCCCTAGAACCATAAGAAATGCAAAAAATTCACTGTTAACAACTCACTCTCAAATCGCCCCCCTTAAAAGTCACACTGCCCCCCCTGTGGGAGCCACTGGCTGAGAAAAGCAGATGCGAACACTCTGCGAGCCTTTTGACAGCCTCCCTGGTGCTTCGTGAACAGGTTGGCTGCTGTGCTTTCAAGGCCGGACTGACTGTGTGGGAGGGAGCGAGCGGGGAGGGAGCAGTGCTGACCTGGAACGTAACCCAGTTAAGTCCTGTGCTTCCCTAGCAAGGGAGGAGCCGCCCGTCCTGGGGAGGTAGGCCACCAGCTACCGAACCGTCCCACCTGCTCTTACAAAGCTGTCAGAGACACCAGGGAGCAGAACTTCACAGAGAAGAAATCATCACCACAGGAGTAGCCTACGAGGCTGCGCTGGGCCCCCCTGTGTCTTCATTTGTGAGATCCTGCGAAATGTCACTGAACTTGAAGGTCAGAATCCTTACCCCAACCCCCTCCCCGTCCCCCCCACCCCCTATCACCGCGATGCATGCTGTGCCTGTGCGTGTGCCTGGACCCGGGAGATCCAGAGAGCTCATCTGACTGTTCCCACGACCCCTCGATCCGGGGAAACCATGTGTCATCGCCCTCCCAGCCCAGCGATCACCTCACGCCTGTCAGAATGCAGAGCGGACAGCACAGATGTTATGCTGCCCACTAGCAGGCCCGGGTGAGACTCGCTGCGCAGCCCATCCAGCTCTTGAGTTTGACTCACAAGCCCATTCTGGAAGCATTTCATAATTACGAAGAGGTCCAGGGATCACATACCTCGCCATTTTTCTCTTTTGCACACAACAGAGCAGTAGAATTATGGAAACTAAAAATGAATGAAATTGTCAGGAGATTCAGGCAGATGACAATTATTGTCAGAGATTTCAACACAGCTCTCAAGAATTAACCCAAGCCCTAACCGGTTTGGCTCAGTGGATAGAGCGTCGGCCTGCGGACCAAAGGGTCCCGGGTTCGATTCCAGTCAAGGGCATGTACCTTGGTTGTGGGCACATTCGCAGTGGGAGGTGTGCAGGAGGCAGCTGACTGATGTTTCTCTCTCATTGATGTTTCTAACTTTCTATCCCTCTCCCTTCCTTTCTGTAAAAAAATCAATAAAATATGTATTTTTTAAAAGAATTAACCCATAAAGTACACAGAGATCAGTAAGGACACAGATGACTTGAACAACCCTAATGACATACAAAAGAATTGAGGGAAGTCATATAAAGGCTGTTTTCTAACCACAAGGATGTAAAATGCAAAGTCAGTAACAAGAAGGTCTCTGCAAAATCCCAAGATTGGAAAACGAAATCATAGATTTTTTTCAACAACCCTGGGTCCCAGGAGACATCGAAAGGACCGTTGGGAAGTACACTGAGCTGATGGGGGATTCTGCTACAGGAGCACTCCATGTCTACATGAGAAAGGATGGCAGCTCCCAGCAGGAACCCCAGCTCCCACCTCAAGAAACTAGAAAGGGAGCCAATGAAATCCAAAGTAAGCGGAAGAGTAAAGGCAGTAAAGTTCAGAACAGAAGCCAATACAACAGAAGCCAAAGCACAATAGAGCAAAGCACTGAAATCAAAGCCTGCGTCTCCAAGAAAGTCAGGGACAGTGATGACCCTGTGGACACACTGATGGGGGAAATGCCACAGAACCCAAATAGGATCTGCAACGTGCTGAACCTCGAATTAATGAAGGAGCCTAGATCCTGAGCCCGGCCTGGCCAATGACCACACCAGGGCCCCAGGGACTCATCAGGGTTCAGAGAGGCACCCAGATTGACAAACAGGTTGAGTGCTGCTCATATCGTTTTCCTAGATCCATAAATGTGTCTCTAACAAGTTTAGTAACCTTCCAAATGACACATTTGCAACCCAAACACTGCCAGCAACACATTTTTTTGTGTGTGTATACTATATATATTTGTTACTCTCTAGGAATCTAGAGTCCAGAAGAATTTGTAATGAATCTTTTAAATTACTTTTTTTATTTGACAAATTGTCTGACTTTAAACATTAAAATATTTTTTAAAAAATAGATTCTTAAATTCCGTACTTTGTAAAACAGAGTGTTTGCCAGAAAAACAAGAATAAGTGTAGCTTCTATTTCAAGGATGCTTCGCGCCTGGCCACACACCCTGAGTCCTAGCGATATTCGGCTTTGGGATGGGGCTGCCTGCCTTTCAGGAACTACAGGGTTAATCAGAGCGACCGGATGGGGTGGAGGAAAGAAACTGAGACAGTCAGATCTTTCCCTCAGCCTCTCATCTGAATGAGGCTGATGAATGAGTTCATCTTCCACACAAAATAGCCTTTGTTTTCCTCTGAGCTCGCTGGCTGTCTGCGGCAGGGATGAGGGGAATATGGTTTGCCTCAACTTGCCCACTTACGGCTGCAGCTGTTCATTTTCAGGTTCACGACCCAGGCAAAGTATTTCTTGAAATTTGCCTATATTTCCGTGTTAGCCACTTTTGCCCAAACTTTCACGTGAACATATTCAAGCCTCCAGAGAAGTTGAAATAATAGCACGACTCGCACCAGGTGCCCTTCGCCTAGATCCAGCGGCTGCTAACATTTCCCCACATTTGCTCACCTCCTGCTGTTTCTGCTGAACCATTTGGGAATACATTGCAGCCATCATGACAACCCACCCTGAGTACTTCAGCATGCAGTCGCCTAAGAAGATCATACTCCACATAGGGTTAAGAAATTAATCTGGCCCTGACCGGTTTGGCTCAGTGGCTAGAGCGTCGGCCTGTGGACTGAAGGGTCCCAGGTTCGATTCCGGTCAAGGGCATGTACCTTGGTTGTGGGCACATCTCCTGTAGGGGGCGTGCAGGAGGCAGCTGATCAATGTTTCTCTCTCATCGATGTTTCTAACTCTCTATCCCTCTCCCTTCCTCTCTGTAAAAAAAATCAATAAAATATATTTTTTAAAAATTAATCTGTTGTGACAATCTCTCTCTCTCTCTCTCTCTCTCTCTCTCTCTCTCACACACACACTCACATGGTGTCGACGTTCAGGCTTCCCCCACAGTCCCAATGATGGTTTTTAGAACCTCTTGTTGGCTCACCTGGAGCCAGTCAAGAAACACACGCTGCATTAGCCACCCTCTTGCTGAGCGCTTTCCAACCCACACTGACCGACCCCCTGTCTGACTTGCACTCCCACTTAGGAGGAATCAAAGGTAAATGCAATAACCTTTGACGTCAAGTCCTAGCACAGACACACTTCCAAAGGTGGAAGGAGCTGTTTCATTAAATCATCCTTTCGCATAAAAGAAGTAACTCCCTGAGAAATGGCGCAGGGCAGTGCAGTCTGAGGAATTGCTGCCGGTCCTCCCACAAGCCATTGCGGGGGGCGGGCATTGGCACATCGGTCTGTCCCAACCTCCCATCATCTGCGTGAGTCAGAAACCCCTGTTTTTGAGGCAGAATGGAGATGGAAGAGGAGCAGACAGGGGCCGAGAGGGAAATCGGAGATTATGAGGAGGGAGGGGCAAACTCATGAGATATTTCCCGGTAGAAACAGCAGAACTGGATGGCCATTAGCCGTGGGCAGTGAAGGAGAGAAAGGAGTCAGGGTGACGCCACAGCTTCTACCCCAGGCTCCGGGGGTGGGGGTGGGGTGGAGGCGGCTTAGAGAAAGGGAGTGGAGGTCAGCAGGAAGCCGGGCCCTCAACGGGCTCGATTCCGGTCAAGGGCACAGGCCTGAGATGCAGGTTCGATCCCTAGTGTGGGGTGTGCAGAAGGTAGGCGATCCGTGATTCTCTCTCATCATTGATGCTTCTCTTTCTCTCTCCCTCTCTCTTCCTCTCTGAAATAAAAATATATTTAAAAAAAAATAAGAAGCCACTGCCCGTTCTCAGATGACTCTGCGTTGTTAGGGAAAACCCACCTGAACAGACACAGACTACAGTATGGAGGGCAGGGGGATGAGGTTGGGGGTCAGGCACGGTCCGAAGTGGGGGCTGAGAGGCCTTCCTGGAGAACAGGCTTGAGATCCCGAGAGGATGGGCAGCTGAGGTCAGGGACGGAGAAGAGTTTAAAAGTAAAATACCTGCATCAAAAGCACAGGGACGCCCATGTGCCGACACGAGAAACTTCCCTCGCCTGTCCCCACCCAGACCCTGGGTCCCCAAGGCGCCCTCAGCCAAGTGCACCAGCCAAATGGGCCCCCTTCCACCCGCGGGACATCGAGCTCATATACTGAGGATAAGTGTGACCCATGCTCCGCACGCACTTGCTCTGTGGCTGACAGTCCCACACTAAGAGGACGGGGAGGGAAACACGAGGTTTGGAGGTGTAATCAGCTGGCGACCTAAGACCGTCACCAAAACCGGCTCCCCAGGCAGCGTCCGGGCAGCTCCCTGCTGCTCTCACCCATGTCTCCTGGCTCCAGCGCAGGCCCTGGCCGGACGCAGGCCGTGCTGGGCCAGTGATGGATAGAGAGCAGCACAAGGCAGCTCTAATGGGAAACTAATGAAAACAGTTACTTCCATGAGAAAAACGATCTGTCGTCGCCCACCGTCGTATTGATTTTTGACCAGCCCTGGAATTGGCAATGAATGATTTCATCCTAAGGTGCAGACAGGTGGAGGCAAGGGTGGGGTCCGTGGCCATGGGCAGGCTGTCAGCCCCACAGCAAAGCTTCCCCCCTGTAGGGCATGCCGGAGGCTGTAAATCAATGATCCTCTCTCATCAGTGATGTTTCTCTCTCTCTCCCTCTCCCTTCCTCCCTGACCTCTGACTGCTCCTCCCTGACCTCTGGCTGCTCACTTTCTGACCTCTGATCCTCCCTGACCTCTGGTTGCTCACTCTCTGACCTCTGACTGCTCCTCCCTGACCTCTGGCTGCTCACTTTCTGACTTCTGATCCTCTCTGACCTCTGACCTCTCAGTCCCTGACCTCTGACTGCTCCTCCCTGACCTCTGGCTGCTCACTCTCTGACCTCTGATCCTCCCTGACCTCTGGCTGCTCACTCTCTGACCTCTGATCCTCCCTGACCTCTGGCCTCTCAGTCCCTGACCTCTGACTGCTCCTCCCTGACCTTTGGCTGCTCAGTCCCTGAGTAGTCAAGAAAGGGAGAGGAGTTAGTTATTAGGAAAAACTCCTGCATACACTTAGGACTGCTGTTCCTCACATTGTTTCAATCTAGCCTCAGCCCAGGGCATGAATTTAAGACAAAGCTGCCCTAGAAGCGTCTCCAAATCCAGCAGTGGAGACTGATGCCCCGCTGTCCCTGGGGCCCTGGACACCTTGTGCAAGTCTGCGAGCCGAGCAGGGCTGGTGGGAACAGCCTGGTCTAAGGGCTGGAGCGGCCCTGCCCCTTTACTCGCTGGCTTAAAAACCTTAGGTTAATTAATACCTTGCATTCTTTTTTAATATATATATTTTTTCTGTTGAAAACTTTTTCTTTCCCTAATTTTTTTTTTAGAGAGAGGAAGGGAGGAGGGAGAGGGGAAGAGAGAGAGTGAAACAGGAGAGAAGGGAAGAGAGAGAGAGGAGAGAGAGAGAGAGAAAGAGAGAAAGAAACAACAATCAGTTGCCTCCCATATATGCCCGACACCAGGGATTGAACCCATAACCCAGTTATGTGTCCTGACCATGAATGAAGCCACTACCTTCCGGTGCACAGAACACTAGCCAATGAGCCACCCTCAGGCTAGTGACTTGCATTTCTAAGCCTCAGCTCCACATCTAAAAAATGAAGGGAAGTGGTGTCCCCTTTGCCCACCTCCCAGGGCCTTGTAAAGTAGAAGGGACACAGGGGCCACATGGAACCAGAGGCCCCAAGGTGACCATTCATCAGCTGAGCTGGGTGCTCCTGGGCAGGTTCAACCTAGGACGGGGCCATGCTCAGGACACACCATGGACCTGGGGCATGAGGCCCCCTGGGGCAATAGAGCACAGCCCCTCCCTCCCTGATTGCAGGGCTCCCTCATGTGGGTCAGAGGAGTGTCCTGCAGGGGCTCCACCCAGATGCCGACTCCAAGGTGATTAAACAGATGGGTCTGCTCCCATGGGCTCTGGAGGCAGAACTGCCTCTGACTCCCTGGGCCCAGAGCAAGAATGGGTGAAGCCCCTCGTCCTGCCACTCCTGCCAGCCCCTGTGGGAGGTAGGGGTGATGTAAAGAGCGGCTATAAGGTTAAGCCTCAGATTGACCTGTGGAAGAGCCACAAACAAGTCCCAGCTTAGAGAGCACAGACCTCTTAGCATAATTAGGCTTGACCTTATGAAGCTCCCTAGATCCTTCCTGGGTAGCTGGTTGGGCTGTGGGAGATTCAGCAAGTGCTGCCATGACAAATGAAACTCATAAGAACATTGTAACTGTTGACCACTACCTTGTTTTTCTCTGACTATAAAATAAAGCCTCAGCTTGCTGTCTGGATCTCTCTGTGTCCTCATCCAGGTACAGGAGATCCACCAGGCCCCAGCTATATTCTCTTTGTCTTTTCTTTAATCCTTCACCACCCCTCCTCAGGCTCACTGAGCCCTTGGCTGTGCTGGCCTGGCACACGGTGAGGGGTCCCAGGCTTAGCAAATGCACAACTATTTCAAAGAAAGGGATGCAGTCAAAAAAGTCTGCAGGAAGGCTCTGGACCAAAGCTGGCAGGTGTTATCAGTCAAGGACCGTCACACCCCACCCCAGCTCCAGGGCTGGCCACTGAAGAGAATGGGGGTTTCTTTTTAGACATATTTTTATTGACTTCAGAGAGGAAGGGAGAGGGAGAGAGATGGAAACATTAATGATCAGGATCATTGATCAGCCACCTCCTGCACACCACCTACTGGGGATCGAGCCCACAACCCAGGTATGTGCCTTGATAAGGAATCGAACTGTGACCTGTTCATGGGGTGATGCTCAACCCCTGAGCCACGCTGGCCAGGGTAAAGATATTGGTTTTCAAAGGCAGAGACTAAAAAGAGTTACTCTTCTAATAAAATAATTATTTTAATGAAGTATTTGAAATAATTTCAAACATCTGATCAATAAGATTATACACAAATATGAGAATATGCTGCACTTTACAAAAAAATAAAGTTAAGCATTTAAATATACAAAAACAACTTTAGGTATAGATCTCTTCGTAAAGTACTTTTAACATACACATAATTTATAACATTTACACAGTAACTTGTGGAACGAAAGCAATGGGGCCACTGCAAGCTGCGGTGGAGCACAGTGTGGCCATGACAGCCCCACTGGGAAGAGCAGGAGGCCCTACCTGAGGCGCTTCCCCTGGAATTCTTTGGGTCAGAAGCAGAGCTTTCCCACTTTTGTAAAACTTTCTTGGAGAATTTATTCTCTTTCTGTGACCAACTACAGCTACCATTTGCCACCAGCCACACAGGTGGCATTTAAAACAAAACAAAACAAAACAAAGCAGGGTTTGCTTTAGCAACCATCAGCCTCCTCCTGGGTGAGTCTATAGAACATGCTTCTCAGGTACATGCAGAGCCAAGTGCAAGAGGTGCTAGCCCTGCCTTCTGAGTCCAGAACCCCCACAGGGTCCCTTTTAAAAACTTTAAATCACCAATTGGGATTTTTTTAATGAACAAGATGCTTAAAACATAGGGCAACTAAAAGAGTTTACAAAACTGTCCTTGAGGTTAAAGCAATACACAGAATAAAGAGCTTTGCTTTGGAGACTGCAGTTTGGAAACGTTGCTAACATTCCCTTTGTCGGGCTGGTTGTTTTCCATCAACCACCATGGCCCTTAGCTCTGGGCCTGCCTTGCTCCGGGCACAGGTGGCCACTTCCGGTTTATGCTCCGTCTTCTTTTTCCCTCCTCGGTGTAACGAGGGCCAACAGTCCTGGCAGCCTCTGCCTTCGCCATTTGCAATGAGGTATATATATCAGCAGCTACACCTGTCAGATTTCCCCACAAGCTGGGCCTCGCGTGGTAGCAGCCGCAGCAGGTGGCGGCGTGAACCGAGGACAGCGCCTCAGGCACACTGGTCCCATCAGTCTCCTCTGACCACACAGGACTCAGCAACCGGTCACCATAGCCTAACCCTGTGGCTGGTCACCTTCAGCGTCAGGAGGCGGCTGTGGGAATCGGCTAAGCAATGGGTTCTAGCCTGAGTTCCCGCTGAGACGCCGCAAAGCCGGAGCCCTGCTTCCCTGGGAGCGGCCCCCCAGTCCCCGGCCCCCCAGCCGGCAGTGCCAGGGAGAGCCCTCCTGGCTAACAGTACAGCAGGCAGAGCCGTGATCCTGCACAGGAGATGCCTGTGTCTGAGTGAACTACCTCGCGACCTGTTTCCAGGAGGAAAGCCGAGTCCGCCCCACCACGTGCACTAAGACGTAACAGAAGTTCATGGCTGTAAACTAGCCCCCCCCATCCTGGTGCTGAGCCCCCGCAGGGCTGCTCCAGGACAAGTCTTTGAGCCTTGGCTGGAGGGACAGCAGGCGGGAGGCCGGTCACTTCAGAAGCGCGAGGTAGAGTGCGCGCGAGTGCTTCATGTCCCGCTCCTGCTCCATGCAGAACACCAGGTCCCGCAAGCAGACCCGTGTGGCCCGCGGGCGAGGCAGCTGCCTGCTGCCGGTCAGGCTGTAGGTCCCGGAAGCCAGAAGGTTGTCTTTTAAGCCCTGAATGGAGGAAAGGGAGAAACCCGTTAAAATAAGAACTGGTCAGTGCTGGAGATGACGTAGCAATGCCGCTCGGCCCTGCCTGCAGGACGCACCCCTGTGGGGGCCCATCAGCTGCTCACTCAGCTCAGAGTCCGCATTCTCGGTCTCCCGGGGCTAAGCACAGCCTCCTACCGACATCCCCACCCCCGGCTCCATTCTGCGCCCTTCTTTGCTGCACACTGTCCTCTTTGAAGGGCTTAGACAAGACTTCCGAGAGTAACAGGGATGGCCAGCTGTTTTGAGTGTGGTAACTCCACAGATGCATGTGCATGCAGCCCCATCAGAGCCTGTGCTTTGAATGTGGGCAGTCTTCTGCATGTCACCCATATAATAAAAGCCTAAGCAACCATTCCCGCGGAATGATCAGAACGACCGATCGCTATGATGCACACTGACCACCAGGGGGCAGATACTCAACGCAGGAGCTGCCCCTGGTGGTCAGTGCACTCGGACAGGGGGAGTGCCACTAAACCAGAAGCCAGGCTCACAGCTGGCAAGTGCAGCAGCGGTGGCAGGAGCCTCTTCCGCCTCCACAGCAGTGCTAAGGAGCAGCAAGCAAGTGGGCAGTAAGAAGCAAGGGATCCTGGATTGCAAGAGGGTGCAGGCTGGGCTGGGGGGGGACCCCCTTCACAGTGCATGAATTTCATGCACCTGGCCTCTACTTATAGAAATAAAAGGGAAAGGCTAAGGCGGTTCAAATCTCACCACTCTATGTTGCAAACACCTTCTGGTTCTATCACTACCCTTTTAGAACCACAAATTCTAATCATTGCCTCCACATTTTTATTTTTTAGTTTGTTTTGTTTTAATGGAGAGGAGGGAAGTCTCACTTTATGGTCTCCGAAACACTGAGGTCAAAATAAGTCAGCTTCTACGGCTTGTCCTGAACAGCTACTTGAGCACCTGCTAAGCGCTCTCCACACATAACTACTTTCTTTTACATAAAACTACATGCTACATGGGTAACGTCCCATTCATCAAATGAGGAAACTAAGCTTCGACAGGTTAAGTCACACAGCAACATTGAGCTGGGACTCAATTTCTAATCTGATCTAAAGGGAGGCTTGCCCTGGCCGGGTGGGTCAATTGATTGGAGCATCGTCCCATATCAAAAGGGGCCAGGTTCAATTCCTAGATAGGAAAACGATTGATGTTTCTCTCACATCCAGGTTCCTCTTTCTCGATCCCTTCCCCCATACCCCTCTCAATAAAAACACATCCTCAGGTAAGGATAAAAAATAACAAAAATAAGTGAATAAATGGTGTGTTCTCAGTCACATCAGGTACAAACCCATCACTGGCTCCCCCTCCCGACTTCATTTACCATCGCTCCTTTACAGAACACCTTAACTCCAGCCGAAGGCAGAGATCAGCCACAGGTCACTCCAGGCCCATCTACTCATTTTCTAAGGGCCATTTCAAGTGGTCTACTCCCTCTCTTCCTGCAGGAAATTCTCACTATGGCAATTGCCTTACACAGTATAGCACAGCATTTGCTGCCATCACCACCCCATGCCCACTGGACCACGAGTTCTCTGAGGACAGGGACTATCATCTCTATGACTTCTAGGACTTAGTAGAGAACACAGACGAAGGCAGATTAATAGCAACACTTCCTAAATTGGATGTAGTGGTTTAAAACAGAACCAATGTGAGTTCTAACTTCCTCAGTGGATGAGGGAATAAAGGAGGTGTGATACATATATACTATGGTGGACTATGCAGCCATGAGAAAAGATGAAACTGCCATTTGGGACAACATGGACCTTGAGAATATCGTGCTAAGCGAAGTCAGTCAGACAGAAAAAGTCAAGAACCTTATGATTTCACTCATATGTGGGGTATAAAGCTGAAAGCAACAAATGAACAGATAAGAAAAATAAACCGAAACTCATAGACACAGACCACAGCATGGTGGTTATCAGAGGGGAGTGAGGAGCAGTGAAGGGTAAAGGGGGCAAATTATGAGGTGACAGAAGATCTGACTTTGGGTGGTGGGCACACAGTGCAATATACAGGTGATGTATCCTAGAATTGGACACTGGAAACCTATATAATTTCATTAACCAATGTCACCCTAATAAATTTAATAAAAAAGTGAATGAAACCCAATACACCTGCATTAAGACAGTTTTCTAAATATCAAAGTATACATACCAATATTTAAAATATAAGATTGAAATAAAAAGTACAGAATTCCTAGATAAAGGGTAATTTTATTAAAAGAAAATCCCTAATTCTCTCGTTCTTTTCCCCCATACTGCTTCAAAAACATCTTCCTCAGGAGGGAACCTCCTTGCTCCACCCGAGACTTACACAGGAACAGCTGCCTCCCAGGCCTTCTGGTTCTGTTGCTATCCTTCTAGAACCATCACATTATCATTATTCCCTCTACATATTTTAATGGAGGGGAGGAAAGGCCTTCTTATGATCTCCAAAATCACTATGATCAAAACAAGTCAATTTTTAAAAATTTTTAAATCCCACCCAAGGACATTTTTTCCATTGCTTGCTTTATTTATTTATTTATTTTTTAAATATATATATTCTATTGATTTTTTACAGAGAGGAAGGGAGAGGAATAGTTAGAAACATCGATGAGAGAGAAACATCGATTCAGCTGCCTCCTGCACACCCCACACTGGGGATGTGCCCACAACCAAGATACATGCCCTTGACTGGAATCGAACCTGGGACCCTTCAGTCCACAGGCCAACGCTCTATCTGCTGAGCCAAACTGGTTGGGGCTCCATTGATTTTTAGAGAGAGTGGAAGGAGCAGGAGAGACACAGAAAGAGAAACATCAATTGGCAATAAACATATTGACTGGTTGCCTCCTGCACAGACCCCGACACTAAGGTCTGTGCCCTTAACCAGAATCAAACCAGAGACCCTTCAGTCTGAGGGGTGAAGATCTAACCTGTGAGCCAACCCTGCAAGGGCAAGTCAACATAATTTCAACTTAATTTACACATATTCACAGAATGACTGGGGGGCATTTATCTAATGGTCAAATAAAATCTCCTTAAAAGATACTATTCAGTTTTGGGGAGATATGATGTCACAACCACATTTCTACAGTCCTTAAGGTAAAATGTGGAACAAATGTTGGCTTGTCACTCCTGCAGGCTCTTGGTCATGAGCAATTTGTACAGACACAGGCAACTTCAGCTAGGAGTGGCGTCAGGCAACAGCTGTCCCTCCTCCCCGCCAGCACTGCCACCTGGAGGTGGTGTCACGCAGGTGTCATCTCAACTACTGCATGTTATCCCCATCGAAACATTTTCATGACATTTTTGCAGAATGGACCCACCCGCTTTGGATTAAAAAGTACACATTAGGAGGAGAAACCAAGATGGCGGCATAGGTGAACACCAGAATTGCTGCTGGGCACAACTATTACAAAACCACAACGAAAAGAAAAAACGAACACCACCCAGACCCACAGGAAGGTTGGCCGAGTGGAAATTCTACAATTAGTATGAGACTGTGACGCAGAGGAGGTGCAGAAATAAAGTGCAGAGGTACAGAGGTGCATGCGAAGGGGCTCGCGGAAAGGGCTGGCAGCATTTTGTACCGGAGGGAAGCACAAGCTCCCGATGGCTCTGAACTCCAGTTCCAAGTGAGTTTCTGGGGACTCAGAATCATACTGGGAGGAGCTGGACTGTCCGGCACCCGTCTGGTGCCTGGAGGAACTCCAGAGCAGCTTGAGACCTGGTGCCTCTTAGGGCAGGGCTGAGAATCGGCCATAGCTGGTTGCTCCGCCCTGTAGACTCCCCAAGACCCCACCCCACCCCACCCCACCCAAGCGGCAAGCAGAGGTTTTTGCATATAAAAGGCTGGGAAGCCCCAGGCAGAAGCTAAAATAGCAACTCCTTGGAGATACAAGAGCCAGTGTACCCAGTGGTCAGAGTGGGACCACCCAGTCTACAACTCCTCAGACTCATAAGGGACGTGCTCAGGGGGCAGACTTAGTGGTCACCAAAGCCCCACTGACGCAAGTCTTGCCCCATAAGGGTGTCTCCAGCATAGAAGTTCTCTCACCATAGACACAGCTGATTAAAACCACTCTATCAATGCAGGGAAGCAGCCAAAATGTAGAGACAAAGAAACAGGTCACAAATGACAGAAATGGAGGAAAGCAAACAACCAGCTATAGAGTTCAAAACCACGGTTATAAGGCTTTTCAAGAACATTCTAGAGACAGTTGATAAATTTAGTGAGACCCTTGAGCATATGAAAAAGGACCAACTAGAAATTAAGCATACACTGACTGAAATAAAGAAGAATATAGAGAAATCCAACAGCAGACGAGAGGATGGCAAGAACCAAGTCAAAGATATGAAATATGAAGAAGCAAAACCCACCCAGCCGAAAAAGCCAAAAGAAAAAAGAATCCAAAAGTATGAAGATAGTGTAAGGAGCCTCTGGGACAACTTTAAGCATACCAACATCAGAATTATAGGGATGCCAGAAGAAGAGAGAGAGCAAGATATTGAAAACCTATTTGAAGAAATAATGACAGAAAACTTCCCCTACCTGGTGAAAGAAATGGACTTGCAAGTCCAGTAAGCGCAGAGAACCCAAAACAAAAGGAATCCAAAGAAGGACCACACCAAGACACACCGTAATTAAAATGCCAAGGGCAAAGACAAGGAGAGAATCTTAAAAGCAGCAAGAGAAAAGCAGTCAGTTACCTACAAGGGGGCACGCATATGACTGTCAGCTGATTTCTCAACAGAAACTTTGCAGGCCAGAAGGGAGTGGCAAGAAATATTCAAAATGATGAATAGCAAGAACCTACAGCCAAGATTATTTTACCCAGCAAAGCTATCATTCAGAATTGAAGGTCAGACAAAGAGCTTCACAGACAAGAAAAAGCTAAAAGAGTTCATCACCACCCAACCACTATTATATGAAATGCTGAAAGGTATCCTTTGAGAAGAGGAAGAAGAAGAAAAAGTGAAGTAAAAAATTATGAATAACAAATACATATCTATCAACAAGTGAACCTAAA